>LPNX010599823.1:3060-24017 GCA_001517045.1 Pseudotsuga menziesii | reverse complement strand
AGTCTGAGTATCCAAGCTAGCAGCCCAGCTAGGACCAGCTTCCCATGATCGGTATTTACAATGACCTTATTTCTGGCAATGATGGGAGCAATATAATGGGCAATAGCAGCCATCCAGTCTGAGTATCCAAGCTAGCAGCCCAGCTAGGACCAGCTTCCCATGATCGGTATTTACAATGACCTTATTTCTGGCAATGATGGGAGCAATATAATGGGCAATGCCTCCTAGCGACTGGTTATCTCGCCCTGCCTCTCTTTCCGTCCGGTAAACCGATTCATACCCGGGCTGCCCTAAAACCTGGGTACAAGTATAGAAAAGCAAGCTATCCATTTACTTTTGCTTTCCTTACGTGCTAGGCATTTTAAGGTATGTGGTTAAGTTGACTCAGGTATGCAGTAACAAGGGGGGCCTTATCTAATGAGGTTTATCCACACGTCTATCCAGCAAGCAAACAGTGTCACACATTCTTAATCTCGAGAGGGCTAGCAAGATCTATCTCTATGGGCAATAAAGATATGAACAGGTGGCATTTTATCGATCAGCAGTTAGTAAGTGTCTCCCCGGCCATTTATCTAAGGGGTGGGAGGACTTATTGGGTCTTTTGGAACCAATGCACGATGCTTCTTACTTACGATGGCACCTTTTTTGACAAGGTGATAAAACCATTGTTCCGTTTCCGTTGAGTAAGATAAAAGAGGGCTATACCAAGAGAGCTATAAGTATTACCACTGGTGTTCCGTACCATAGTTTAAGGGTTAAGGTGGGATCCGGTTCGTGGTTGACGCGGATGTATTGGAACGTATCTCTCCTTCCTCTATTCATGGGGCAAGGCATGTTATTATAAATAAAACTCATTACGGATCTTGCGTGAGCCATCTATCTAATGGGGGGGCTTTATAAGTCATCATGAACAAATTGAAGCGATAGCAATAAACCACGCACCAGCAACAAGAAGGCAAGCGTTTAAGTGTACCGATGGCAATCCCACGGACTAATGCTAGATGTGAACGCGAAACTAACTAACTAACCGAGCTCCCCTCCCCCGGAGGGCACTCATGCGGATGTGAACGCCCCACCTCACACTACGTGGTACTATTCGCCCCATTGGCCTGCCTAACCTCAAACACAATGTGATCCTATAAATAAAGCGGATGAGGCTTTATAATTGGTTCCAGAAAGCGTTAATGTCTGAATGCGTTAAATATAATGTGTGAAACTGGCCATTCCAGGGTTTGTTCTCTTATCGTCGTCCCCTTTAAATGGTAACGTGGATCATCCTCCCTCTATCATAAACATGTCCTGGTCGAATATAATCGATACACCTAAATCACTCACTCGTAGAATCGTAAATAAACATGTCGTAAACCTCGCTCCTATCTAGATCTACCTTTGCATAAAACTCTGGTTACTTATATCCCGACAAGCAGCCCACCCAGCTCGAGTATCCAATCCGATTCGATCAGCTGAGTAGCCTCTTATCCCAGCTATGACTGGCATAAACACCTGGCATTGATTATTGGATTTCAATCTGGATCGACTCTTGTATTGAATACCTACATATAGTGGACCGACACCTCCTACCTGGATCGAGTAGCGGATTTACGCCTGAATTGAGTACTGAATCGAGTGCATAAACACCTGGCATTGAATCGTGGCAGCATGGAATAAAAATGTACTACCGGCCCTGTCACTAATCGCCTGGGCGCCTGTTCTTTAGTGCCGTATTTTATTTATAATTGTAAGTATAAAGATATATACTATATAAAACAACACCGTTAAGTGATATTGTGGCTATGACATATTTAATATATAACTGGTTTGTCCTGACCCCGGAATGTGCATGGATTCCAGAATGCTTCACTGACTGTTGGCCTAACTCACCTCACCGGATAAGATCTTACCAGACAAGACCTCACCTGATTGTGTATCCACTTGGCTATCTATCGCTCGCACAATGTATCCAGTCGTCCGTCTATGCGGATTTAATCTTCCGGTTCATCATCCGGCTCCAGGGAGTCTATCTAAAGTGGTAGTGCTCAAACCTCATGAGGGAAGTATCAATTAAAAAAAAAACAAAGTTTTCCTCGTATTTCGGATGGGTGCACACACTATGTTATGGATCAGACCCTGTAAAACAAATAAATATTTATCGTCTTTGTTCTTGTCCTTGTCATTGCTATCGTTCTTGCCCTTGTCCTTGTTTTCGTCTTCGTTTAGGTTGGCTCTCAGTCTTTATCTCCTGGGGGCTTGCCTCCAAAATTTAATGGCTTTTCAGGGGCGCTCTTTCCTCTTATCCCGCTGGCAGCTGCTTAATCCTATCCTCGACAGGAACCATCGTAAATTAAGAGTCTATAAAAAAAATGGGTAAAGTTATTATAAAACACGTACTAAGGGCCATTGATTGCGGTTTGATGCACATGCATTCGTTTTTAATAACCCCAATTAAATCCGGTAGCTGGATGGAAAGACTTCATTTTCTATTCCCTTCCACTGGATCAAATGAATCAATGGATTATGGGTCCACTAAATTGACTATATATCCGCCTGGGTCTGATTCTAGCTCTCTTGAAACGGTGGAATTATATATGCACATGAATCTTCCCCATTAACTTAACATATCGCTCAAGGCAGCGACCCAGTAGTAGATCCGGCCCCCCTCACCTATTGAAAGAAGCCAAGGATGCCATTTAGTATTCCTTCTTAACAGGCAGGATGCGTGGTTCCGGTCGAGATTGGCAGTTTACCGAGTCTCAGTCTCACCCGCAGTGGATCGCTAGGTTGTGGTTGGGAGGAAATAGTTTTCACTTTGTTAAGAATAGGTGGTAGGTCAAGCAAGAGTTAGGTAAATAGATAGTTAACTATTGTTACCTATCTATCATCATGGGAAGGTAGCAATAAATATGGTCCCATAGGTTTAACCCGTACCGTCCCTTATTGGAAGGAAGGGAAACCTAGTTTCTTTTTCAAAGAATGGAGGCTGGAAAGAGATAAATATCAAATTTCATTCTATCTAATAGCATCTAGTTCTAGACTAAAAGCATATGGAACTTATAGAGCAGCTAGAATTAGTTCTTCGCTGTAGCTCAGGGGAACTCGTTAGCTTATTCGCTGTAGCTCATTGGGGACTAAAGAATCAATTACACATAGTTACTTGCTTATCAATACTAATGGGAGGGAATAGAAAGGAGTCATGACTCAATAAGCATCACAAGTAAGGAAATGAAAGTATACCTTATCCTACTTCACTCTATACCTCTATTAGTTCTAGACTAAGAGCATATAGTTATTTACAATGTATAGTGCGCCTATTAATGTCTTGAAAAGGAGACAACAATAAGCTTCCTTCTTCGCTAGAGCTCTGCTAAATAAGGCCTCTTTATTTAGAATAATGGACACAACTGGTAAGTATTTAGTGCGAGTACTACGGGGAACTACAAGCTAGTCTTTATGGCTTTTAGTTTTGGCTTGAACGGAACTTAGGGCTTCTTAATAAAGACCTTAAGGCAATTTACTAAGGCTAAAGCTTACACTCTCTATAGAAGGCAAGTTTTATAGCTAATGGTGTATCTATATTTCTTATTCTGCTTTAACTGGCTTATACGAGCGAAATAATTATGTATCCCCAATATAGAGTGATGGTTGAAAGGCAAATCAGAAGGCAAAGCAGGGCACCAACAAGTAAGTATAAAGTGCAAGGGAAAAGGCCAACAGAATTCTATATTCCTTCATATTGGGCTTAAGGCAATTGTTTCCAATGCTCCCGCGCTTATCTTCGGGGATAAATTTCATAGCGAACCTAGGCGCCTGTCCTTTGTCAGAGTATTTACGTAAAATAATGAGCTTAAAAATAAGTATATGGGTTGGTAGTCCCGCATATGGGCGCCTGTACATTCGACTGTCTTCCTTCCATTCAACTTGGCTGTAAAACAAAAGAGGTGTTCCTGCAGGTCCCACTGCACTATCTTCCTGTAGGCGCTCCTTGTCCTCCTGTCTGGGGATGGCTTTTTTGTTCCTTCAGGATGGACTGAACCTTCCCTTTATGACCACGTGAAGCAAGCTTTAATTGTGAAAAAGAATAGCAATAATGAACAAGGTTATAAATAAATAATATAAATAATAAGGTTAGTAAAGAAGATCCCTAAACCTAAAATGTGGATGGATTCATTAGTGACTCTTACTCGGTTAAGAAGTCTATTTGTTTCTATTTTTGTTTCCTAGTCAGACTATTGTCCTGCTACTCTCATAAAAAGCCTTGGTGAATGTTACATTTAACTTGTGAGCATAAGCTTCTTATTAACCCTATTTTCGTTTTGGAGTTCCCCCTATGCAAGTGCCCACGGAAGCAATTAAGATGGTCAAGATTGGCAGCCCCTTTGTAGGTCCCCGAATAAAGCGCCAAAAGATGGTATGTGGCATATCCAACTATGCCAACTTTTCCGATCAACTCCGAAAGTTAACTCCGACATTCAAAGGTCAATCTCATCAAAATAGAGGGGCCTTTATAGGGAAAGGGAAAATTCTGGATGCTCGGTCTATCCTTATCCCTCCCTAAAAATCTCTCCTGCTTTGGATTAGTCTCCCTTCCTCCCCCCAGTAAAATCCAAAAAACAGGAAGCCCCTCTTTATTAACCGGAGATTCAAAGAGAGTAACCTCTACATCCTATCGCTTGCAACCACTGGACCTATATGTATGGCATAGCAGCCGAAAAAACTAGAGAACCCTTTCAATTTATATAAGCTAGGCCAGGCACCCGTTGCTAATGCTATATAGGATCACTAGGGAAGGCATCTAGGGGTAAGAGAAATATCTGCATCTGGTGATGCTTCCGAAGCTACTGGTTCAAAGTAAGCAATTGGATCTACTAAAGCCTTTCCCGTAGCTATTGCCTCTGCCCATGATGTCTATGCTGATGGTGGTTCAAGGTAAACAACTGACCCTGCTAATCGATCTCGATAACTTTCACCTTCGCTGTGGATGCTGCGCGTGGTGCCTCCGCCTTTGTCTATGTAGGTTCCCTATCTCGATCCGCCGCTGGGTTCATTCCAGCCTTTTGTTGGTAGTGAGACCAGGTCGTCTAGCATTGGAATTTTATCTTAGACTGGGCTAGATAGTGGCGGATAAACTTAAACTAGGACTGGCTTTCGAATGGCTACTGGTAGCTAAGCAAATAGATTTGGATCTGCAACTACTAGTTTTGAACCGTCTATCCTGACTATATAGCGGCCGCCCATTATGCTTGCTTATTTGCTTCTGCTACCTCTACCGCTTGTGCTCCTGCTCTCACCTCACCAGGAGCTGGTTATGTCTTGGCGGATGGCGGTTTGTTTCCTCCTTAGATAAATACCAATAAATCTCTCCAGCTCTGAAGCACTCTAAATGGCGGATGAGCATTATGGTGGCAAGCACTCGAACTCTCTCCCGTTACCTCCCGCAAATCCATTCCTTACTGAAGAGAATGCCATTTCTTATTGAGCGGTGATAAGAGAAATAATCCGATTGCTATGACTTTACCTGCCGCACTTAAGAGACCTAGAGATAGGGTCCTTTTACCTCCCGTTTGTTACCTCTTTGTGAGCAGAGAGAATGAACTGAGCAGTTGGTCTGATTACCTCTCGTTCGTTACCTCTTTGTGAATAGACCAGTAGCGTATACCAGTAGCAGTGATATCCCCAAAACCTAGGTCAAGCAGCACTGATATCCCCGGAGTTGCTCGACCAAAGGGAAAGGGGGTAAACTTGAGAGTGACTTAATTGACTCTATGTTAAGTGGAACATAGAGTTTGCTGGTCTTACTGCCTACCCGCCCGCCTTCCCTATCAGGGCTTGCTTTCTTTGTCCTTCGGGAAAGGTCATTAGCTTTCTACTTCCTCTTTTCTAGACTACTACTTACTTATGCTCTTAAAAACAATTGGATTCTGCTACTCAACATTGATTGGACTCTCCCGCTACTCACAGGTTTTTGCTGGTTGGCGATCCCAGTAATAAAGCAATGCCTGTCATAGATGGAGGGCTTATTTGGAACAATATTATGTGTTACTTACGATGTGATGCACCGGACCACGAGGTTACACTTAATCAATGGAGCTCCTAACAGGGT
The DNA here is from genome assembly GCA_001517045.1 of Pseudotsuga menziesii. Lineage (NCBI taxonomy): Eukaryota > Viridiplantae > Streptophyta > Pinopsida > Pinales > Pinaceae > Pseudotsuga > Pseudotsuga menziesii. Next base: position 17,920 of record LPNX010599823.1, on the reverse strand, counting down.
CTAATCAATGGGCCTAATCAATGCTTTCAATACTATAGTTGATGCAATTGATGCTAGTAGTATTAGTTGAGGCCACGCGGTGTCAGGACTCAATGCGGGTTGCTACTTGATCCCGGGAGTCCAGGTGTTGATCAAGTGTTGACGCCAAATAGTACTGTGCTATCCTGGGCTGGGCAGTTCTTATGTGGCCTTGGCAGGTTTCGGTGGTAAAAGTGAACGGTTCGTCCGGTGACTGCACACAAAATTGTAAATGTCTATAGTGGTGAGGTGCACCAACCTCTCCATGCATGAGTGTAACAAACCAATCTATTGAGAGTTAAACCTCTTTCAACTTGTATGGGGTGCTGCCTAATATGACACTCGCATGCATAAACCATTAATGATATGTCAAAGCGATGTGGAAGAATTGTCACACTGAGCATGTCAAATCAGTTTGACTATGTTGCATAGAAGAATATCTGGCATTGTAGGAACCTAGCACAACATAGTAAAAGGGACAAGAAGAAGAATAATTGAGAAGCAGAGAGCCAAGGGGAGCATCTCTTTGCAATTGACATCAAAGGGGGAATGACACTAGGTGGGATAGACACTAGGTAGAATGCTTTACATATAAGTGTTGAATCATAGTTTGTGCAAGAGAAGAGCAAAGGATCAAATGGCATGAATACAGGGGGAGCACAGAAAAGAAACGCCTCACACTCAGGGGGAGCCCCATTTTGTTTGTTGTTGAGATCAATGTCTAAGGGGGATATTGTTGAAATTTGGTGTTGTCATTGATGTCAAACAAGGAGCATGATGATGTCAAGTAAAAAGCATGAATCCTTTAAATCTAGCTTGAATAAGTATATAGAAAATATGTATGCAAGTCTCAGAAATGTGCAAGACCCACCAAGTGATGCAAATAGAGTGCACAATACCCACCAAGTCATGACCCTCTAGTGCGCAAGTCCCACAAAGTCAATAATGATACAAAAGTGCACATAAATGAAAGAATAAGAGGCTTGACTAAAAAGAAAGGTAGAATGGGTGTCACTGACTTAGAATAACCCTAAATTATGTACAAGCAATTGAACAAGATTAGGAGTAGTATAAATAAGAGAGAGATTGAAGTGTTGAAATAAGATTGAAGATGCGAAAAATGTAGTATTCTCAATTTTCAAGCTTCAAATTATTGGGGTATCAGTGGTTCCTTCATCCAAAATAAATATACAACAGAGAGTCGAGTGCGCGGAGAATAAAACAACAAACATTGTGAAAAGATGAGATTGCAAATATAAGTGTCCAGAAGATGCGTTGATTGAGCATAATACATACAGTTGTAATAGTATGTGAGGGAGTATGCTAACGATGTCTGCACGGAGATAGATTGGAATGAATCAAAATTGAGGTAATGAATCAGAGATCACATATAGAGGAAAAGGAACAAAGATCACAGATTGAGGAAATGGATTAGATATCAAAGATTGAGGAATAAAACAACAATTTCATTCAAGAGTGGAAGGATGAAGAAAGGACAAGAAGTTCGAGCTTCCTTCCAGCGAGAGTTGGAGAAACAGAGTGGCAGAATAGGGAAAGGATAATAGATTGCAGTCTCATCCCATGTTGGTACGTCGACATAGCAAGTAGGTGCTTGTATCGAGGATTGGTGTCTTCACTCGTTGGAGCATGTATTCAGCAAGTTGGTGCTTACATAGAGGATTGGTGTCCTCATCAGTTGTTTCCTGATACAGGGAGTTGGTGCTTGTATGTGGGATTGGTGTCCCAATAATATTGATGTATGAGTAATTTGGTGCCAACATATTTGGATATTTTTGTCTCCCATTAATCTATGTAATCATAAATTTCATATGTATATATAAGATTACTTTCCAAATACTCTGTTCATAGTTGTCTTTTTTTGTTATGATTGAAATTGAAATTGGTACATAGATTATAAAGTGAAACTTTGTTTAATATATGCATGCTACTCATACACCCCCCTTCTCAGTATCACTAAGAATCATCAACAATTGGTATCAGAGCTGGTTTCTTTTGGAACATTCTAACAACTAGAATATAGATCGTCGCGCTTACATGGATAAACAAGAAGGAAACTCTTAAAATAGAGCACAAATCTTTAATGGATCAAATTATACATTCTAGAGTATAAGAATAGAAGCATACTTGCAATTTCTTAGAGTAGATGTCTGAAAATCTGTTGAAACTGGTTACAACATTTCCAAAACTACACCAGTTGAACCAGCTGACAAAATGCAATATGAATGTAATGCAAGAGATAGGAATGCAATACTATGTGGTTTAGCATACTTAGAGTTTACCAAAATTATGCAGTGCACTTCAGCTAAAGAAGTGTGGGATAAGATTAAAAACATCTATGAAGAAGATGAGAAGATCATGAAGGAAAAGTTGAAAATGTATTCAGGATAGTTTGAAACTATAAAGATAATGGAGGAAGAAAACATTACATCCTATATTCTTTGTGCTGATGAAATCGTCAATGCTATCAAATTTCTTGGAGTACAAATTGTTGAAGAAGCAATTGTACAAAAGGTGTTGAGAACACTGCCACTAATATTTGACTCTAAGTGTTAGTCCTAGAAGATAAAATTGATTTGGATAAATTAACAAAGAATGAACTTCATGGGATTCTTATTGCATACAAGATGAGGAAAAAAAAGGAGAATCCTTATAGAAAAGAAGTGTTGTTTTTTAGTAGCATTTAGATCCATTCTCTAGGAGAATGGAGGCACATGGTCAGTTACCAGGAATTGGATACTGGTATAGGACTGAAGCTCATCCCGGGGTTGGGATCCATTCTTTAGGAGAATGGAGGCACCTGATAAGTTACTAGGAATTGGATACCAGCCTAAGACTGAAGCTTAGCATGGGGATGAGATCCATTCCCTAGGAGAATGGAGGAAGTTGGTGAGTTACCAATAATTTGATACCAGTCTAGGAATGAAGCTAAATCTGGGGTGAGATTCATTCTCTAGGAGAATGGAGGCACCTGGTTAGTTTCCAGGAATTTTACACCAGTATTAGACCGAAGCTTAGCCTAGGGATGAGAGCCATTCTCTGGGAGAATGGAGGCACTTTATCAGTGGGATATTGGACCTTCTCAAGGGACTAGACACTCATTGTTGAAGTAACTAACAGATGATATTGGAGAACAAGAATAGTCTTCCTTATTTATGATGATGCACTTTGAGTTGGCATGTGTGAACTATAGAGCCCAAGAGAAGGGTCTAAGATTACTTGATTAAGGAACTATGGTTTTGGAACCTTAGTTAAGGTCCAATATCCCACTAGTGAAGGTCCAAGATCCCACTAAGGAAAGACCTCAAAAAGATTAAAAATATTAAAAGGCCAAAAGACCACAAAAGGTCAAAAGACCAAAGATATTAAAATCCCCTAAGAGTGGATTCATTTTATGGGGTTATCTCTCAATTATAGACTATAAATAGAGAAGCATTCTCATTTTAGATACACACACTTCACATTATATCCATAGTTTATTCAAGAATACGGTTTTTGGGCTTATTGCTAGTATTTTCTCTCTCTTCACCAACAAAGGACTAGTTCAGACTTGAAGCAAGTTTTAGGGGGTATTGGAGGTTAGAACACAACTAGCATCACTAGTTGGTCCTACTTCTAGCTCACAATAACCCTACTAGGGAATTCACCACTTAGTCAGTCCTTGATAGGTCCTTCTCTAGTCAGTCGTGACTTGTCTAGGGTCTGTTCCAAGTAGGGAAATCCTTGCTTATGGCATGTCCCATGTAACCGAAGCCTTGTGAGGGATGATACTCAACCACTGAGTCTGTTATGCATTCAAACATTCAACTAACACGGTCTTAAAATCTACAGGAAATCAATGGCCCAGTCAATATGGTCAACAAGAACTTCAAATACTCAACAAAAGCCACAGAATTATCTTCTTTGGTCAATGGTTAACTCAATTCAGCAATGGGAATGGCTAGGTTTTTATCTTATAGTCTGATTGATGGCAACAGTAATCATGTTCAGGACAACCATCTTCTATTGATCTTCTCTTGGTATGTGATCCTAGAGGCAGTTTGTTTTTTATGTAAAAGTATGGTCTTTATCTGCTCATGTAAAAATCACAGTCATCTCATAATAAGGAAGATTATTGTTACTAGGGTTTTATACCTTGAAAGGTTCTCCCCAATGTAAAAAAAATTGTGTCTCTATGTATGCTTGTTTCTTCTTCTACTGTTGTTACATTACTTTATCTATTGTTGATATATCATGTCAAAAGTATACTAAAAAATTTGAAAGTAATTGCTGCCACTATCAATTCATATCTACGTTATAAATTTAATTGGGTATAGGACGTGAAGAAGAAAAATTTTGAGCAAGTTACTGTTGCACACATGATCTTGGTTCAAGGTTGGAAATTTGTTTCAGCAGATGGATTCAATAACTTTCAGACCAAAGGATAGACTTGAAAGATAATCCAATTTCAATTCTTGGAAAGCCTGGATCTTGGATACCTTATAGGAAAATGATCTTGATGGCTTGTCATCAATGGTTAAAATGAGCCCACCACTAATGCAAGAAGGTCATCCTACAAGAAGAATAAATCCAAGGCAAGAAGAATAATTTATGGCTCAATCAAGGAAATTTTGATACATGTCATTACTCCATTAAAGATTACCAAATAATTTTATGATACCTTGACCAACCTATATTAGAAGAAAGATATAATCCATAAAAGAGTCTTGAAGAACAAGCTTTGTACATTGAACATGGAGAAGGATGAAGGTGTGGATTCATTCTTTACAAATATATCTCAAGTAAGGGATCAACTCTTAGTTATTGGTGTTAAATTAGATTATGGTGATCTTGTTCAAACTGTTGTTGATGGTCTTCCTAGTTATTGGGAAACCTTTCTCTCTAATGTAAATGGTCATGAAGCCCAGCCAGACTTTAAAAACTATGGCATGATTTCTTACAAGAGAAAGGAAGAGTGCAAAGCATAAATGGTGGTTCCAAGGAAGGAAATATTGCCCTTGCTGCCAAGACCAAAAAAAATTATTACATCAAAAGAACATGGGTAAGAAGCCTCAAGGTAAGCACATTGATTTATCAAAAATTGAATGTTTTAATCGTCGGAATATTGAACACTATGCAAAAAATTGTAGAATGGCGAAGAGAAGTTCAAGGGAAAATTTTAGTCATCTGCTGCAGAAGAAGAAAGACCTAAGAAGAAGAAAAACAACAGGTCTATCAAATATCAAGAACCAAAATGAGAGTATTATTTAGTTTCATATCTCTCAGGATCCATTACCAATAGTAAGAAGTCCTATTTGGTGGATAGTGGAGCTTCCAAACATATGACAGGGTTTCATGAATCTCTTGCAAACTTCATAAAGAATAAGTTTTTCGTTCATGTAGAACTTGGAGATGATACCATCTACAAAATTGAAGGAATGGTTTAGCATCCTTTCATCTTGACTTAGGGACTACCTTTCATATAGAAGAGATATTATATTTTCTTGTATTAAAAAATGTTGGAGACATTTACCCACCATGCACACTTAATTTGGTCAATTTGACCTTGTTAAACCACTATCCTAAGTTTTACTGACTTAATTGACATCAGAGGAGCACTATATGACATCAGCATGAGCACACCCATGCCTACCTTCAGTCAAGGAGGCCAACTAAGCCTCTCCTTCATTTGGGGAGGCCAACTGGAGCACTCCGAGAGTGATCTGAGTGTCATAAATGCACCTAATTAATAAATTATGGTTACAATCAATTAAGTTAAGTGGTGAAGGAACCTCCATTCATTATTTAATTATTTTTAATGATTATTTATGAACTGGAGCTAACATAGGCACCTACAACCTCTTCTGATGACCAGTTTGACTTCAGTTAACCTCATCAGGGTTCATTGGAGTTATTGATGCGCTACCACTTGATGATTGGCATGCAGTGACATGTGTCTGAGCTACTTTCAGTTAGACTCAGTCATTCATTGCACTCTAACTTCAGTTAGGACTCAGTTGAGTCAATCGGCACTTGATCAGTTGGTTAACTTGTGTGTTTACTATGGCTTACAGTCGGTTAAACTACACCCATTCATTCAATTAGAATGACCTCCTTGGGAATTCGAATTGTCTTGGAATTCATGCATCTTGCATGATCATTGTATTGTATCATCATTCTTTCATTTGATTATATAGAGCTGCTACTTCCATTGCAACACCATTTTGCGAATTTTATGCATATTTGTCTATATTCTTTGTGAGACTGTGTTTTCAGTTCCTAGACCACTATGACAAATTAATATGGTATCAGATATCATGGAGGGACGAAGCTTAGATCTCTCAAAAACATGGTTTTTGACAGATCTTGCATGAAAATTTGAGTGAAAGCTCAAAATTCCAGCACTGCACTAGAAGCCAAGGCTTACCACTTAATACCCCAAGTAAAGAAGTTGTTGATCAAGCTTGCTTGATCAATTATGCTAGGGGTGATGAAAGCCTAAAATGTGCAGGTTTTCTGACCTTACGGTGCCCTTTTTGTTGTTATTTGTGGGTTTTAATAGGTACAGCTTCGAATGTACTCATCAGTCCCTCTTCTCACCCCATTCACAAGCTATTCAGAATGGAAGTTGAAGATGATTGCATCTCTGAAGAGATGAGGTGTCTATTGGACTTGGAAAAAAGTCTTATGAGAATGAGAATGACAGGATAAATGATGATGATATATCTTTTGGAGAAATATGTATGGCCCTTTCTCCTAGATTGCACTACCTTATTGGTTCTACTGAATGCCCAAAGGATCTCTAGACAAAATTGGACAGAACCTTTGGCAAGCACACTGAGGATCATAATAGCACTTTGGAGATCACATCCAGCACCACAAGAGTTTTTTACTCAAAATTATCAGCCTCTACTCTCTCTGATGAAGTTGTTCAAGATGAAGAAGAAGCAGAATCTTCTACACAGACAATTTGAATTGAAGAAAGACTCCTTGTAGTGACTCCTTCTCCTGATGCTCCGGAAGTTTATGAGATATTTGATATCTCATCTCCTCATATGTTGGATACAGAAGAAGACATTTGAATCTCTGATATTGAAGAAAAATACTACTGCACTTCCATGCAAACACTCTCCAGTGATTTTCCTTTGAATTCTGTGCAAAATTTTTAAGTAATTGCTTCCAAAAGTGAAGAAAAATTTGATTTTTATCCCTCTAATGTTGCTGCTAGTGTGAAAATATTTAATACCTTGTATATTTTGGAAAAAATATAATATTACAAGAGTGATCAATTCACTCCTCATGATCTATATCTTCCAGCAAATTCCTGCAGGATTGCATGCACCAAAATTCAGAATTTTGAAGAAAAAGACAACTGTGCATCCACCGTCTCAGTTGACCATTTCTTTGGATCTGATATGAACCTTATTGGATCTGATATGATATTATTTAGATATGATCTGATATTTCTTGGTTCAATATTTCAGGTTCATAAAAATTCAGTACTACTTGTAGTTGTTCTCATTAATGGTGTGAAGAAACAAGTACCGCAAGTCTCCTACAAAACTGTTGTTGGGGATTTGATTTCATTTCACAGTTTTGGATCTGTTGTGAACCTATTTAGATCTGATTTAATTTCTTATCTGATATTATTTGGCTCGTATTTTAAAATCCGATATCTTTCATTCATGCTTTTAGCTACTCTCACCAAATCCGGTGTGAAAAATCAAGTACCGCAATTTCTCTTCAAAGCTGCTGCTGGGGATTTGGTGTTAGTTTCCTCTTATGAGGTTGATGATATTTTATTTTTTGAATCATTAGCTATTTCTGAATCTATATCATATTATGGATCTCAATCATTCGCTCTCCACAGTCCCAGGGTTTCTCTACCTTTGGTCACATGCTCATCTCCTCACAGAACCAGTAAAGAGGAAGACATTCTGCATCCACTTGGACACTTGCTCCTAAGAGTTGGGGCTGATTTTACCACTCATGGTTTTCTGTTAAAGGCTGCAATATATAATTTTCTTGAGTGTTCCACACATGGTTTGAATCCTCAAGCACTTTTTCTCTCTTATCAGTTGATTTCAGTTGCTCTACATGGGTCCAATTTTCATCCTGCAGCTATCTATTTCCCTGATTCATTTGAGCACATTATTCTTCTTCCAAAGAGGAAGGTTCCTCCAAACATATTCATTTAGTTTGGATTCATAGGTTCACATGCGTAGTCTCAGGATGCTGCTGCATAGAAGAACCAAAAAATTCTTGATTTACTGCTCAGTTTGAGGGGGGGTATTTTTCCCATGAGATTTTTCCCATTTCCTTGGTTATAATAAGCAGTTAATTTTTGTACATGGTGACCTATGGCCTTTTTTGTCAGGTGTTACAGAGATAAATTCCTATGGCTTGGGGTACCACAATAGACAGCTTGACTCCAGAAATCAATCCTTTCCAATATGCAATAGAAATTAAATGTCTAACACTAAAGGATCAGACCTCGTACCTTATTCGGAACGGTTGAAGTAGATCCCCGTTGAGCTTTCCAATCTTCAGCTTGAATTGATAGATTACTTCCTCAACAACAAGTAAACAATACAAGCATTCTATATATCATGGTGTTAGATCTATTCTAGCATATATAATCAATAATGTATAAGCATTTGACATAATCCCATGGATAAAATATTCATTCAAACACACATTATTGAACAGGAAAAGATATTTATATTAATATAAATCAGATATTACAAGATACAACCTCTGATGGCATGTCTGCGAACCGGAGAAACTGAATCCCCCACTTGGACCTCCACCACCTCAATCCTCCATCTCTCGATAGCAAGTTCACAAGCAAAAGGCAAGCTTGGGAAGAACACACTAGTGCTCCAAGGGACAAAGGGATGCAGACTCAAGCATAAGTTCTGGCAACAATGGACTATAGTTTCTTTGCTCTCAATTCTCTCTTATTCCTTCAATGTACCAAGGGGTTCCTTACATATTTTTTCAAAGGGGTAATGAAAGGTCGAATCTGAGTGATCTCAAGGCATAGGGAAGGCCAGGAGTCAAATGAGTCGGATCCATATCAAGGAAAACTCCAAAAGAATTTGGATTTTGTACACATCCCGATGTACATGGTTTTAGTGGTCAAACCCACGTATATACACGCTTATAGGTTTAAAAGTCGCGTGTATCATTGTTCACATGTTTTTAGGGATGATCAAGGAAACATCAAAGGACAAAAAATGGTCCATAGGGTCTAAGGAGTGTGCAGCAGGACAGGGGAAGGCCATACAAAGTGCAATTCACCTGGAGTGGTGAAATCAGCTATAACAGATGCCCCCTAATGTGTGAGGTCAAAGGGGTCATACGATGGCTGAAATACATTATAAGTCCATCCCAGAAGTGGAGTGATGAAGGATCCCAAATGGAAGACCAGCCACCCAATCAACATAGTACACTAATACAACTCTGCACATAACTGCAAATACATATAGCAGTCCTGGATACATAAGAGTACAATGGCCATGAATAGGCATAATACATGATATCACATATGTGGTCATCGCCACGTATAATATACATAGATCAGAATCTCCATGATGAATATATACAAAGGACCATGATCTCCATAATGGCTGAAGAGATAGCAGAACAAGATCTCCATAGTGGCAGGAAATATCTGACATGTACTGGAATCAAGTCACGAGAGCTGAAATCTCATGAACACTGGCACGATCAAGGAGGTAGCATATAAGAGATGCCACCAATCTGGAAAGTCTTCTACACAAACCGCTACGAGTACATGTCCTACTATGCGAATAGAGGTGTCGAGGTCGAACATAGTAGTCCATCGTCTAATTACCGTTCATTAATGTATACCGTTAACAGACGCGAGATCACCCACCGATAATGAAAATGGGAATCAAGGTACTAGAGTGCAAACTAACAAGTGTGAATAAATGTGTTGAGGTCGAACACTTGAGAGGATCCATCGATCAGGGGACATTGATGTATTCCCAAAGACTGTCGATGGCGAGAGAACCTGCCACTAATGACTGCAAGTCTCAAGGCACTCAAAATGACTCTAGATTCCAATCCCAGAATAAATGATCTGAAGTCGATGGGATGAAATCCGTTGGAAGGAGGGCATTAAGGCATCCCCCATCATACAACATGAGGTACTCAGCAAAGTTCTATAATGTGGAAGGACTCGATCATAAGGTGCACAAACCAGTAATTGTACCGGGAATGGCCGACATGCAAAGTCAAGATAACTGAGGAATGGCCGACACAGGTTTCAACTTCCTTCGAACAAGAGCATAACAGCGTATGGTGACTGAATGAAGGCAGCATAGACTCAATATACAACCTGGGACATCTCTGTGACACAGGAGGCATCAATAGAGGCTCCATAGGGACTGGAAGCTTAACCAGCCGATGGAGATAAACTCAGATAAATGAGTACAGCTCCTAAAGTCAAACTATAACCCAACCAATAGATGTGATATACAATGCTCTGTTCGAAGGTGACATGACTTGACAGTTGCCACAGATAACATCTTTCCTTGTCCGGCTTTTTGGTTTTTTTATTTTTTTGGACTTTTTGAGTTATTTAAAAAGCTTGAAAAAAGAATAAAATAGCTTTATAGTTACAAACTAGGAGGAGACGAGTGTCATAAGGGCAAACAAACTAGTTCCAAGCAGTGGAACATACCTATGCTCAATGCAAGGATACATGTGTAGGATATCGACACTCAGGGGAAAATCCCCTCCTGGTAAAAAGGAAATCAAGCTGTGAAGGATATAAAAAATGGCTCTACATGGCTCGACATGAGACAAGCTCGGGCTATATGGATGAAACGCAATGTCAAGGGAGCCGGCATAAAGCTCAATAAGGCAGGAAAAGCTCATGATAATGCATTCACAATTTGACATGAGGGAGCCCTAAGGGAAATAGGCCAGCAAAGGATCAAGAGGAGTATGAGGCTCTTGCGAAATATCATGGCAGTACTATACAACGGACTCCCACACCCTAAAGAAGAAAACGTCAACATGGGCACCAAATGCAAATAAGGTGCTAACTAGGGTACCCATGTAAGGTAAATCTCTACCACTCATATCATGCCACTTCTAAAACAGCAAGAAGATTTCGTGACATAACATAGTGGGTTCGTACCTAAGGTCATGGTGATATGGTCATAAGGTCATGAAAAATGCAAACAGTGATGAAACCTAACCGATATGCTAGTTTAGACATGATACCTGAGATCGGCATGAACGAGTCAATCCAATGGCTGAAACGGCACTGAAAAAAGTCCTCTACATCATGAATTATGTCAAAAATGGTCCAAAATGGTTAGAAAATGTCGAAACTATAGAAAAGGGGGTAAAAATTTTCAAATATTTGAAAATTTTCTATAAATAGTAAAAAATTCAAAATATTATAAATCATTTGAAACTTTTACCCATTTGAGCTCTGATTTTCAACAGCGAATTCCAAAAGATCCAGCCAGTGGAATCCACTACCGTTTCTTCTAGGTATTTACTCATGCTCTCCTCTTTCATTTTGATATAATTTTTGTGAATTTCCATGGTCAAATAAGGTTTCTAGGCCAACCCAAAATGGGTGCTGTGGCCCACGCGGAAATCAAGGTTTTTTCCACGTATAGGGCTGGATATACGCGGAAAATGGCCTCGAACCCGCATGGTGAAGTAGAGGAAGCACTAAGCACCGACTTAATGGCTCAACAGGCTCTATGTGCATGTGGACTCTAAAAGTTTTGGTGTCTTGGTGGTTTGAGGGCCAAACCAAGACTATTACAGATGTTGGTGGATTACTGGGATCCAAACTCGGAGTCCTTCCATATAGATGGGATGTCCCTCACCATAGAGGTGTAGGACATATACTTCATTACTGGGCTTTCTAGACGAGGGGAAGTGGTGAACCTTCATTCCCATGGTGGGCCAGGAGGTGGCTTGACTATCGACGAATACATTGCAGTGTATTATTATCCAGACACAGAGAAGGTGGGGAGTCAGGTCCCTACCAATGCTATACAGGTGCTGGGCCTAAAGGACATATTGTTGACCCTAGGCAGGATAGTAGGCTTGGCATCACTCCACCAGGCCTCGCGGCCTCTGATGTTCTATGCAGTGGAGTGAATAAGACCCACGATCTACGACTGGAGTACTACACTACTGAGCAACATGAAACATCATCTCAATGAGTGTAAGGCAGGAAGAGTGCAGAACTTCAAGTTCAACAATATTTTGAGCATGTTTTTCTTCGAGCGTGTTCCAGGATTGAGCCCTAGAGTGGATGTTCCTCTTCACAGGGTTCGAGATCCAACCCAACGGCGTTGGGCAAATGCTATGCGCAGACTGGAGGGTGGTAGGGTGGCCAACCCATATCCAGCTAACTTCTTTCCATGGTGGTGACGACAGATAGTTGCCATCGATGACTACCCCTATGCAGGGATATATTTCCGGGGGGACCCGGACATGCCGTTACCACCAGGATTGGCATATGGCAATATAGGCAACAAATCTCAACCCTCTCTTTTTAAATTTTTAGTTATTTAATTTTTTTGTATTTTCTTGATTATAATGAATCAAAACAACATATTTTTGGGTGACAATACATAGTGACATCTACCATTTGTGTGCAGATGTGGACCCATGGCGGCCAGAAGGCTCCCCTCATCATAGACGGAGGGGAAGAGGAGATGACATCATGGGTGTGGATGCGGAGCGAACACTCCATATCATTCATACCAAGTTTGAGAGATTGACACATAGAGTTCCCATGGTGCAAGTCGAGGACTTTCCTGAGGCTATGTAGCGGCAGGTGGTGGGTGTACCACGTGCATGGGTGCATTTATTTCGACGGCTAGCTAGAGCCGTAGTGACCTTCCATGATCACAACCCTCCTCCTCCTCCACAGGATTAGACACCTGGGACTGTATACATTTTGTACGACCGTATATTATATGATGGTGGCTTGAAAGCCCCAATTTTGTATCATGACACTATGTATTATCACACTTTTGATGTATATATATAAAGTTTTATGGTGATTGATTTATTTATTTACATGTGTAAAAATTGTGTTTGTGATTAATTTATTGTGAATGAAACAAATGCCAATATAACACGTAGTTAGCATATGAGTCAGCAACTTGATTATTATTTCTTGGAATATGTATATATGTTATATTGTCAAATTGTTGTTCTAACAATCTCACACATAAGAATCCTCTCAATAACGTCGGATCTCTAACATGGTACAAACCATTGAGCTGTGACACTACTAACTCCGAATCAAGACGTACCTCAAGAGATAGAACGCCATGTAAAATGGCATCCCGTAGAAGCTCAATAACGGCGTTGTATTCAGCAACATTGTTGGAAGATGGCCGTAGACATACACCTCCTGAAGACAGTACCTGACCCATAGGAGTATAAATCACCCAAGTAGCGGAGGTTGAGTGTTGAGTGTGACGGCTTGCACCATCCATGAATCCTATATAGGTGGAAGATTCCATTGACATCTGCCAAAAGAAACGGAAACTAATCACAAACCCGATCACGATAAGAAAAAGACCTAACTATGGAAAGCTGTACAATAATATACAATAAGCAGCCTTGGCTAAAGATTATGCATAGTATTTTTTGAGATAGAGCCCATTTCTAGGCTCCGCCAAGGTCGTTCCTTCGTAATCCACCAACTCATACACACCCTTCTCTAACACACACTTGACCACGTAAGGACCACACCACATAGGATTAAATTTCCCTGCCCCGAAGGGTTCTTTCGGTTGATCCCACAAAAGGACCAAGTCTCCTTCACTAAACCTCCTTGGACGGAAAAATTTATCGTACTAGACCTTTACGCGACATTTATTAACCTCTAGATCCACCAAGGCATCTCGACGTTGCTCATCAAGTTGCTCAAGGTGAACCAAATGCTCCTCCAATGGAGAAGTGTCCGGTAAGAGTTCTATAGCTAGCTTCAATGAAGGAATTTCGCATTCAACTGGCAATATCGACTCCACTCCATGTACAAGCTGATATGGAGAAAAACCATTGGCAGTCTTAACAGCGGTTCGATATGCCCACAAAGCAGGATATAACATAATGTGCCAATTATTCTTTCTTTGTGTGATGGTTCGTTGGAGAATGTATTTGAGTGATTTATTCACTACCTCTACAAGCTCTTTCAGAATCCCGAACCGAGTAATAATTTGGTTGAACACAAAGTGAGCGGCTGTCTCACCATTGGATTTTACTGTAGGCATAGCCTCAGCCCATTTCGTGAAATAATCAACAGCCACTATAATGTGATGGTGCCCCCCAGCCAAAGCTGGGTTGCAATCCATAAAATCGAGCCCCCACTTAGTGAAAGGATGGGCAGGTTTTGAGTGCATATTACGTGCGAACACCTGGCAAGGGTGGCACCTCTTGACCACATCTACACAATCCTTAAAGATTGACGGCCAGAAATAACCCGCTCTCAAAATATTTTGAGCTGTAGAAATCCCAGATAAATGACCACCACAAGCCCCTCGATGGCAATCATTTAGCACTACCTGTAGAAGGAGCAAGTCGACATAAGTCGACTTGAACAAAGACCGACTTAGTTGATCAGCCGACTAAGTCGAGAGACCGACTACGTCGGTCGGCTGAGTAAACACAGTAGTTAGTCTGTTAACTAATAGTCGTGTCGGTTCGGTGAACCGACAGGTAGTTATGATTGTAACTATTTGTAACATGTATATTAGGCTGTTGAGCCACACAAGAACACAGTTCAGTTCAGTTCTTGGCTTTGTATGATCTATTGAGAATAACA
>LPNX010599822.1:43281-56914 GCA_001517045.1 Pseudotsuga menziesii | reverse complement strand
GGGGTGAGAAGGTTGAGGTTTAACAGGTAAGAGATTTCTTAGTAGCATGGTTTGTTATCTGAAGAAAAAACAATATTTTGAATTGATGGTCTGAAATCCTGTGTTTTTTGCGTTCATTGTTTCTTAGCTGGCTACAACAGACATGTCTACAATGTTATTGAACTTGAGCATCAGCTTTGTCTAAACGGTCACACAACGTTCTCCTCTTTCAGGGAAATCAGATTTCAGAGCCAAGTTTGAGCAATTCTAGTTGTTTAGGGATACGATAGGATTAATTTCCTGGTCCCTAGATTTTCATTTCGCTGCATGGATATGCCATTTCGCATTCTCTCTATCAATGTTAAATCCAAACTAACCTGAAAAGAATTCGCTGCCTAGCTATGGAGATTATTACTTATTTTATTTGTATTAGCCCTTTTTTCAGTGTTGAAGCTTACAGTAGCGGCATGGCAGTTTTTTGTCTTTTATTTTGTTCACAACCTTGAAAATGCTGTTTTGCTAACCCTCACCAGTCGATGCCAGTGAGTAAAATCAAACAAGAGAATTTTTCTGCTGTCATGACAGGACGGTAATTAGCTAGATTTCACCTACATTTACGGTGCAGTTGAAAATGGTCGGGATACACTTGCTGGTTTTATTATGAATTTTACTAATAGATGTTTTTTTGAACGAATTATTAGGAGTTCAATAAATTTATCTCGTTTTGACCGAAAGCTTTCGTAAATTTTCTGTGAATAAAATTCTTTCGTGGTTGTGATGATTATTTTTTCCTTATTCTATTGTGGGTGTGGGTATAGTGGGGTGAGATTTTGAGTTGGAACAATCTTTTGGTAGGCTAGTCTTCGCTCTTCAACACACCTAATTCAAACCTTTCAATAAAAACTGTTTGTGGTTAGCTATCACCGACTTCATCCATTTTGTAGTTTGAAAAAAAAAATTTACATATATCCTTCAGGTTCATACAATTAAAAAAACATACATACCCACCGCTGAAGATTAGCATGTATTTGGAACTAGTGTACCGAAGTCTTTTCCTTTCCTTGCCAGTTAAGGACATGGATAAGGCCAAAGTTCCATTATTCATTGTACCAGCTACCCTGCACTATGGTTTCCTTGAAAAAAACAGTTGCTTCTCCTTCTTTCGATGCTTTCTAACTAATGATCGGCAACTGCTCTGCTAAATGACTATTATGCTTTCTTGTTTGTTATAATTATTGTCATTGGATCCAGTAAAATTATTTTCAGATTAAATATTTATTTCCCTGAGCCTTTTTAAAATGGCCTCCACAAATTTTGATCAATTTTGAGAGCAATAATTATTTTCTCAGTAGAGACATTTCTTTCAGTTAGGTTCACTCTTTCTCTGGTGTTAACGAATCTCTTGAATTCTTTGTCCAATTTTTACTGGGTTTTCCATTCATATACATACCTGGATGGATGCCCATGTCTCTCTGTAGGTGCACCATGAATTTGTGAAGCAACATTGAGTCATTTGTCCATAAATTCATCTGCACGGTCAATCTGATTACTCTAATGGAAGTCTTTAAATTTGACGATCGTTGCCCTCATGAAGTCGTATGGTTCCATAATTTTGCCTGCACAATCAATTTGACTACTCTGATGAAAGTCTTTCAATTTGACAAGTGTTGTCCATATGCTATTATCATCATGGTGTAATGGGTATCCATGGTTTAAAACTGGTAAACTTTTGTGGTAAACTGGGAGCTGGGTTCAATTTAACAACTTGTGTTTGTTTTGTTCTGTTTCCATTTTAGAAAAATAGTTTCAACAATCCCCAAAGGTTATAATGGAAGTTTAGTGCTTGGGGTGAAGTTTCATTATTCCTCATGCCAGCTCGCCGATCCTTTGGTTTTCCATGCCAAGCAGCGGCTTCTGTTTCTTCAGTGCTTTCATCTAATGACCCAGCTATTCTTTTCCATCAGCCTCACCTGATGTTCTTTTATTTCACTTTATTGGGCTGATCATTTGGGATAGTTCCTTGCACACCACTGGGCCTTGATACTTTGGTTGTTCCTGAACCTTAATAAAATTAAAGAAATGTACTGTCAATTATTCTCATCGGTCCCTTGGAATCCATCGACTCTAAAATCTGATCTTGAACCTGATGTTGAGTCCAACCAATTATTTGGAAACGTCTTCCCTAGCCTTTTGGCTTCAAACGCCATTTCTATTGTTGATATACTTTCCAAATCCATATTATATTCTGATGGTGTGTAGAGAATTGCATGTTGAATCAACTGGTCCGTCATTCTTATTGCTTGGATCTCTTGGAGCTAGAACCTTCTCTATTAATGCGTCAAGCTGGTATCAATACCAATAAAGCACTAAACAATCAGTAAAGGGCTAGGAAGACAGTTAAGAGCAGTTAAGAGCTAGGGATAACATGTTATTCCAGTTCATTTATTGTCCATTTAAGCATGGTTATAGTAAGCATGGGGTAATCTATCTCGCCTATCTCAGCTTGCCTATGTTAAGTCTTTACTATACGCAATTAACATGCACTTAAGGCCTTGTAAATAGTGAGATTCTAGCTCGAAAAAGCCACGGAGAATAACACATGCTCCCCTTTATACACAATCTGGAGAAAAATCCAGAAGAAACTATGGAGGTACAATAAATATCTCCCTTTATCAAACAATTTCGAAATGAGTTTAAAAAATGAGCGTAGCAGTTTTTCCTTATAAGTAGAAACTTGTATTGTTTGGACGCGGCCTTTATGTTCTATTTTCAATTTTGGACAATGAAAGTAAACAGTAAAATCCCAGTAATTTATCTCTACATGGCTTGATAAAAAGACAGATCCTACCCAATGTGTAGTTGACAGATTTGAGCAAAAGATCAATAGTGATCCACTAATAATAATCAGTTTGAAAATAGAGTTACGATGAAATCAGTGTAATTTGGTGAATTGTGTTTTGTTGCAGTGACCTGGAATATGATCTGTACATATTTACGATTTCTGGCTGAGAGAGCTCCAAGTTATTGTCTCTTTTTCATCTTTCTATTATGACACGATCGTCTCTTGCCCTGCATGTTCTTGTGGCTGCCTTAACGATCTCTCTCCTCCCAGCATTTGAATCAAGTGTGTCAACCTTATCAAACTTACTTTGGCTGTATTCTTAATTTTGTTTGCTTGAATTGAATTGATTAACAGGATACACAGAGCTCATGCATTTTAAATTCATTGGAGGAGAGATTCCCCACATCTGAACAGTGAACAGTCTGGCTGTCCAAACACCGAATAATAACAATGGATTTGCTCTCATACAGTGCACATCTCACATGTGCCCAATTAGAATACATTGGCATGCCAAGTTCAACTACAAAGAGTATTAGAGAGCGAAAGTCACTATCACAAACTTTAATTACATAATGAATTAGAGTGACTGAAATATTTTCTTTAATTACATAATGAATTACAGTGACTGGAATATCGTTGCTCAACATCCAAACTTCAATGACTTGACCCAAATGCATCTGTAAGTAACTCAACCCTTTTCCCCAATGTTTTCACCCAAATGCATCTTATCAATTTTGCATTTAAATGTATTAAGTTAAG
Source organism: Pseudotsuga menziesii (assembly GCA_001517045.1). Lineage (NCBI taxonomy): Eukaryota > Viridiplantae > Streptophyta > Pinopsida > Pinales > Pinaceae > Pseudotsuga > Pseudotsuga menziesii. The sequence goes on along the minus strand of LPNX010599822.1, from coordinate 53,334 downwards.
AGGTACTCGGTCTCGTTTATGTCTTTGATGGTGCCTTTGCAGATGATTCTGCAGTTTTTGGGGAGTCAAATACTTCAACGATATGCTTATCGAAGCTGGACCAACGGGGAATGTCCAGTCTGAATTGCTGCTCCAGAAGGATAGGCAAACATTCACTCTAAAAAAGGTGTGGGCGTTCCCTCGGAGAATCTACTTCAACCGTTACTTAACGGTGATGATTGCGTATTGACCTTGCCAGATGCATATCCTTCCCTGCCAAATGGTGCCCCTGCAAGCAAGTACTCTGGTTTAGTTGTTTTATCTTTGGGTATTATATCGGTATTGGTCTTTTTGTAAAGTTCTTGTCAATGATTCACAAGCAATAAAGAAAGCTGGCAGGCATTATTTTTTATTATTCTGTAATTTTGTGCCTGTAATGGCTAGGAATATCCTTCCCTGTCAAATGGTACCCCTGCAAACAAGTACTCTGGTTTAGTTGTTTTATCTTTGGGTAATTATATTCGTATTGGTCTTCTTGTAAAGTTCTTGACAATGATGCACAAGGAATAAAGAAAGCTGGCAGGCATTATTTTATTTATTTATTCTGCAATTCTGTGGCTGTAATGGCTTGGAAATTGTTCATCATATTGCCTGTGATAATGCTCAAGGCCACGGAGGTTAAATTTCTGGTGCATTTCAGCTGGTATGTTGTATAATCCATTGTAGTGATAGAAAAGCATGATTGTATATGATTGGTTATTCAACCAGATAGTTTCAGTTAGTTTGCTTTCTACTCAGCAGATTTCGTACTAAAACATTCCCATGTGTAAAGCAAGAACAAAACATTACCATGTGTAAAGCAAGAGTTTGTTCAATAGCTGTAAGGTACCATTTCAAATTTGCCCCCTTTCCCCTAAGACGGCCAGAAATGCTCTGTATCAGACTACCAGAAATACCCCATTTGGGAAGAATCTTTTGGAAGTTGCAACGCTGAATGAAACGAAATTGAGGTATGCCATTTTGACCCATTTTGGATTAGATGAATTAGAGCTTCCCCATTTACTAACTAGTGTTTAAATCATTTTTCTGGTAATTTTCAAGTGACTACTGAAGAATTATAATGATCATATTCATATTGTTCAAAGTCAAGCAGGTAATTGACTTTGAACAAAGACAGAACGTTTCGATCTTCTTGCATAATGTATAATTGAACATTCCCATCTAGAGTTCTATGGATTCCAGTTTTGAGATTTTATTTATTTATTTTCTGTACACCATATGAGGTTTAAGCATCAACAAACCAAAAGAATTGGTTAGCATATGCTACTGTTTAGTTTGACCTCTAAGATCTTCTCTGTGATCAATGTGCAAATTGATTCTTTGGGTTTGCATTTTGAAAAAGTATAATATCTTAAATATGTTTATGCAGCGACAATCAAGTATGTTCTTTTCTTGTTTATGCAGCGACAATCACTCTTTTTGGTCAGTGCATCACATTCATTTCATTGCATTCAGCCTTGAGAATAAGAGCATTGCATCACATTCTTCAAATCTGCCATTGGAATCGATAGGTAAATGTCTCAAGGTATTAGACATTAATCGCATTCATCAAATCTGACTTGGGAATCAATAGGTGAATGTCTCCTTGCATTAAACATTAATACTTTGCTTTGCCTTTTGAAAAAGTAATAATCTAAATACTGTGTTGCATGGGTACCCACACTGGGGTCGGGTACACGAACCAGTACTGGGTACTTGGGTACTTCAATAGTACGTCTCCAGCCATACCCAAATCCAATCTCACGTACCGGGTACTTCATGTATGAAAATAGGGTACTCGCGTGGATTTTGGTACGTCGTACCACGTGTTTGGGTACACGGCTAGGACAATTTATCTTAGCTCGTTGTTTGGGATGAGTCAATTTGCAAAGTTTGAAGTTCAAAATTTTAAAAAATAAATAATAAAACACTAAAACACATGTTCTGCGGGCCCTTGCCCCTTACCTAAACCAGCGCAACATTTCTTATTGCTAGTGCAGTGTGCTCACTACTCCAATGACGATATGACAGAGGACCTTAGTGATGCTAATGACATTGATCCTAAGGCTGCTGATGACATGGCTTGAGGAAACCAAATCAACTATCTTGTTCATGTTCAAGTTTTATTGTTTTGAACTTTCTTCTTCATGTCTAAAAATGTGTTTAGGCAAATTTTGGATGTAGTATGAAAATGAAGTTTGAACTCATGGTGTCATGGACATATAATATTTTATCTTGTTAATTATATTAATATAACTTCAGTCTACTATGAGTCTATGTTATATGATTTATCAAATTTATTATTTTATGTTTCAAAATTTCAATGTGAATGTTCATATGAATCATTGAATTTAGAAATATCTAATATGCATATATGATGTGAGTGTGAAATGTTTTATTTTTATAAATTTTAACACACGCACACACACACACAAACATATATATATATACACACAGTATCCCCGAAGTACCTTGTTTCAAAAAGTGGTGTCCCCGACCCATACCAGTACCTCCCCTTACCCACGTTTCTTGGCAACTTAGTCTAAATATGTACTTTTCTTGTTTCTGCAGCGACAATCACTTTTTTCTGGTCAGTGCATCACATTCATCACATTCAGCCTTCAGAATAAGAGCATTGCATCACATTCATCTTATTCAGCCTTCAGAATAAAAGCCCTTGTATCACATTCATCGCATTGACCTTTCATGAATTCCTTCAGAATAAGAGCAGCCTTCAGAACCCACATTCATCGCATTGACCTTTCATGAATGCCTTCAGAATAAGAGCAGCCTTCAGAATAGGTTCTGAGGCATCCTCTTTTAAATGAACGTCTATATGGACAGAAGAACTTGGATGGGAATTTGCTTTGGTAGCGTTGTTTTAAAAATAGACTCACATTGTTGATTAAAGACAACGCATTCATGTTTTTATGATGACAGGTTACATAAGTTACGAAGAGTAAATACCTTTCCTAAAGATATGCATTTTTGTACCGTAATTTTCTTTTAAACACAACAACAATGGTCATTGAATCATTGAAATCTAGAGGCAATGCATGTTGCACATGACCCAAATCAACATGCACATTTATGATTATAACAATCATGCTAAATTTAGATCTTTTGTATGTAAGTTGTATATAAGCACAATAATTAGGTATGGAAACAAGTCACTCTTCCAATGTAGTCAAGGGAATCAAGTCGTCTTCCATTGTAGTCAATTTCTTTAAAGTGCAATGTAATCAAGTTGTCTTCCATTGTAGTCAATTTCTATAAAGTGCAAAGTGTTTAATTTCTTCCAGTGTTTCGAGTCGCATTATTGATAGGGATGTCTTGAATAGTTTGTGGGCAATTGCTCAAGACACTCGTTCATGTTCCTTGGTTACTTGTAATTTCAATACTTACTTTTCCCTAATTTGTGTTTTTGTATAATGGAGCAATTTATTTTCTAAGCTACGTTTTATTTCGTCTTTGTTTGTGTGTTATGGTTTGAGGAAGGGTTGTTGAATTGCTATTTTGATTTTGTCTTGCACTTTTTGCATCGAGAAGCGCTCTATAGCCTAATATGGGGGAGATCTTGTAACGTGATGTAAAGTTAGTAACATTAGTAACATGTAGGCAAAAAATAATAGTGATAATGAATATTATGGGAGAGATCTTGTAACGTGATGTAACATTAGTAATGTTGGTAACATGTCAGCAAAAAATAATAGTGATAGTGAATATTATGGGAGAGATCTTGTAACGTGATTTTTGTAACATTTATAACATGTCGGCAAAAAATAAAAGTGATAGTGAATATTATGGGAGAGATTTTGTAACACAATAAAAAATAATATCACTTTCGTAACCTTATTTTTATTAATAAAAAATAAAATTTTTAATAGGCCAAAATAAATGTTGGCCACAAAAACAATCTAATACGGGGAGATGTTGTAATCTTCCTACCTAACAAAACACTAAAAAAATAAAAATGAATTATCCTTAAAAAAATATGTGGGTCAAGAAAAAAACTCAAAATTGAATTATCCTTAAAAAATGTTGGCATTCTAAACAACCCATGGTTTTATTGTACATGGTTTAGGAGACTATGCACATGGTTTTTATACCATGTGCAAGGCCTCCTAAACAACCCATGGTTGTAGGAAGGCCTTGCATATGGTACTAAAACCATGTGTGGGGAAATGATGCAATGTTCGTTCTTAACAAAATAAAAAATAATAAAAAATATTATGTCTGTCATAAATAATATTAAATATTAATAATAAAAATATTATATGTGGACCTTAAATAAAAAGATGTGTTTTTTGGTTTGAATCAAATCAATGGATACCTAAGAAAAGTTTGCACCTAGAGAGATTTGATTCATCTTGGGGATTGATAGAGCCTAGGATTTGGATCTACGCTAGTTCTAGTTCTATGGCAGTGCCTTGCCATAGCAGTGGCTCATAGTGTGCATGTGGCCAATAGGAAACATCATGCAATAAGTGTTGGTGACAATAAGTGAAGTGTAGGTGACAGACAATAAGTGTAGGAATTTTTTATTCAAACCTTTAAGTTTACAAAGACCATATGTGTATATTTAATCAAGCATCTGACATAACCATTATAAAGCAAAATGACCATTATCTATTTTTCCTTGTAAATCATTATAAGGAGTGGGCAATTATTGATAAAGGTTTTCTAGGTAGTAGTTTGATGCAAGGAGCATAGGCTACCTAGTGAAGTCACTTGTGACTTAACAAAGACAAATGGAATCTTTCGAGAAGAGACTTGGAGTCTCATTTAAAATTTCTTGTTTTCATAAAAGATTGAATAAATTGGAAAAGCTTCGATCTTTTTCAAGTGTAAGAGTTAGGATAAGGTGGAATCTTTTAGAAGAGACTTGGAGTCTCATTTAAAATTTCTTTTTTTCATAAAAAATTGAATAAATTGGAAAAGTGTAATAGTGAGGATAAGGTGGAATCTTCTAGAAGAGGCTTGGAGTCTCATTTAAAATTTCTTGAATAAATTGGAAAAGATTCGATCCTTTGCAAGTGTAATAGTTAGGAGAAGGTTGGTTAATTTGTTGAGTATTTCTAGCAGTTAGTGAGTTAGTGAGTCTTTATCATATCTTCATGGATTGAGAAACAGAAATACATGGATTTGAGAAGTAGAAATATATTTGTATTTAGACACAGTTAGCATACTTGGTAGATAGCTAGATAAGCTCGAGAGCTTGAATCATTAGAAGACTTGGAAAGTCTGAGAGAGAAAAGGAGAGATTGGTAGGTTTGTGGGAGGAGCTCGGAGCGCATCGTTCCTGAAGTAGAAGAGACAGAATTTGGTTTATGTACTCTGTAAGACTAATCTCTGTATATAGTTCAAGCGCTGGGAGTTAATTTGAATAAAATAAGTGATTGACGCCTTTATTGTGTTGAATTCATGATTGATTTTGATAGAGGCAGAGATTTATAGTTTATGAATTATCTCCATACGGTTCAATTTCAAGTTTACAGTGGAGATGCATTAATCACTTACAAGTACAGTCTGAGGAAAGAAATATTAGATTGTTAATTTCCATGTCATTATTCGAAATAGTAAATTTACATAAAAGATTGCAGGCAGAGAGGAATTCGATTAGAGATCGGTAGAAATTCACTGAACAGGAGGATGAAATTCGTGATTTCTATCTTTTGGAGGGCGCACACAGAAATCGACGATTTCTGTTCATCAAGATATTGATCGAAGGGTGATGAATGATCAAGATATCTAAAGATACCAGTGAACAGTGGAGTTCGATTAAAAAATTGGTCGACGGTTGCCAAAGTATATCGCAGTCAAACTTGCAAGGAGGTTAAGGTCTAGTGAGTCGACGCTAAGTGCTAATATGTTAATTATTAAGCGCTAGAGGATTTAGTGGCTTGTTTGTCCAAATGTTGGCGGAGGTCAATAAAGCTAGGGGAAAGGTAAACTAGACGTGGATAACTAGTTTAGCTCTGTATTTTATCAAGTACAGAACCGAGAGGTAAATAATGATGTTTAGCTGTGTGTTTTATCAAGTACAGGACTGAGTGGTAAATAATGATGTTTAGCTGTGTGTTTTATCAAGTACAGGACTGAGTGGTAAATAATGACGATTTTTCATTATTTTGAAGGGTTTTATGCCTAGAAGGTAGTGTATGTGTATGTGTTTGAGGGTAGAAAGTCATCATAGTCCAATGCTCTTCACCAACGATTACCTATGGAAAATGTTCATTCATGCAAGAATTTCGAAATTTATCAATTTATAGGATGGGATGAGAGGTGGAAAAATTATTGATAAAGGTTTTCCAGGTAGTAGTCCAATGCTCTTCACCAACGATGACCTATGGAAAATGTTAATGCAAGGAAAATGTTCATGCAAGAATTTAGTGTCAGATAATCGTTGGCCAGATAAGCACTGCAAAATGTCTATAAAACACACTTTCTCAATGAGGGCAAACCTTACCGACTCACTAGAAAGCTATAGAACACACTTTATCAACGAGAGCAAACTTTACCCGCCCACTAGAAAGCTATAGATTGAAATAAATAACCATGGACATTAGTTGTAAAAACATGATATCTAGACTTGACAGTGCATTTTCCACAGAGCGATGAACTATTTCCATGTTTGATGACCTAACCGAAGCTCACATAATTAGTTGTAAAAACATGACATCTAGTGAGATGTTGGTTGGAAAGTGCATTTTCCATGGAGCGATGAACTATTTCCATATTCGATGACCTAACCTAAGCCCACATAAGCTGACATAAGTATTTGAATGAATATTTAGATTCATGCTTAAATTGACCTTAAGCTCACATAAGTATTTGAATGAATATTTAGATTCATGGTAAATTGGGATATTGGCGAATAAGTATTTGAATGAATATTTAGATTCATGGTAAATTGAGATCTTGGCGAAAGGATTCGCCAGTAATGCCCAAGGGAAGGATTGTGGTTATGGAAAAGTATGTTATATTGATATTTTGAAACTTCTGGATTGAAGATATTTTCACTTTCTGGTTAATAACCACACACAAATTGCAAATTGAAATAGATAACAATTTTTCTTGCAAATTGGAATAGATAACCATTTTATGCAAAAGGCGGGAACCATTTTTCTAACCACACACATTGCAAATTGGAGTAGATAACCATTTTATGCAGAAGGCATTCCCATAGCTTATGCGCTTGCATCTGGCTGTGAGCACACTGATAGTTACATTCTCTCAAGGTATATCTGACTAGTATCAACACTATGCGGTTCTCTTAAGAAATCAATATTAAGTTTTCTTAATATTAAGTTCAATGTTTGTGATAGTGATAATCAATATTAAGTTCAATGCTTGTAGTTGTGATCGTGACATTTTCTGAAGGTACATTTGACAAGTGTCAACACTATGCAGCTCTCTTAAGAAATCAATATTAAGTTCAATGCTTGTGGAGCTCTCTTAAGAAATCATGATTAAGTTCAATGTTGTGGATTGTAGGGCATCTAGATCTTTGTTGTCCAAATTTTTTTGAAATTTTTTGAATTATGCAACAAGATGCATTTGGGATGTGGATCAGAAATGAAACAAAGTAACGAATGCATCACATGCTCAAAATCAAATGAGCAAAATCTTAGGGCTTTATGAATCATTGGAAGCTAAATAAGCCAAATGAAGATCGAGCACCAAGGAAGATAACTATAAAGAATGGTGTTTTCTTAGGGGTTTACAAATGATTGGAGCTTAAATAAGCCAAATGAAGATAGAGCACCAAGGAAGCTAACTATAAAGAATGGTGTTTTGAGGAGGGTAATAGGAATGATGGTTATGAAGATAGCAACAAGGAAGCTAACTATAAAGAACGGTGTTTTGAGGAGGGTAATAGGAATGACAGTTACATATAAGCTAGTCTTTAGAAAAATTTAAGCTATACAAAATATGAATGTGTGACTCTTCGTGAGTGGAAAAGGGTACATAGGAATTATGAATAGGCAATACAAAATATGAATGTATACAGAAAAATCTTAAGCTATACAAAATATGTGTCAACTTTCGTGAATAGAAAAGGGTACATAGGACTTCGTGCGTGGAAAAGGGTACATACGAATTATGAATAGGTGGCACAAAAATGATTAGAAACAACTGTAAGAGAAAGGGGAATATTAAATATAAATAAAAGTAAAAAAACAAGGAATAACTCAAGTAGGATTTTTTATAAGATGATTGTTCGTTGTAAATGCAATGGTGTTTCATTGCTATACCTAGTAGGGTTTTCTATATACTAAATATATGTAAAAAATAGATTCTTTTATAAGATGATTGTTGGTTGTAAATGCAATGGTGTTTTATTGCTATGCCTAGTAGGGTTTTCTATATGCTAAATTATATGTAAAAAATAATTGTTCTTGAAAAGAATTTCTTCTTAATTATTGTATAGTCAAATTTCTTTGGATGAATTGTGATGCTGGTACTAATATGATAGCAGAATTGCTTACACTATGGGTTTATTAAATTTGCAGCCTTAAATGGTATAGTTTTTCTTGAGATTTATGGTGATTTGAAGATTATGAATAGGCAGCACAAAAATGATTAGAGACAACTCTAAGAGAAAGTGGAATATTAAATATAAATAAAAGGAAAAAGAAAGCAATAACTCAAGTAGGGTTTTTTATAAGATGATTGTTGGTTGTAAATGCAATGGTTTTTTATTGCTATACCTAGTAGGGTTTTCTATATGCTAAAATATATGTAAAAAATAGATTCTTTTATAAGATGATTGTTGGTTGTAAATGCAACGGTGTTTTATTACTATGCCTAGTAGGGTTTTCTATATGCTAAAATATATGTAAAAAATAATTGTTCTTCAAAAGAATTTCTTCTTAATTATTGTAAAGTCAAATTTCTTTATATGAATTATGATGCTGGTACTAATATGATAGCATAATTGCTTACACTACGGGTTTATTAAATTTGCAGCCTTAAATGGTATAGTTTTTCTCGAGATTTGTGGCGATTTGAAGATTATTGTGGATTGGGCAAATTAATTGTCTAACTTACAAGCGCTATCCCTGGAGCAGTGGAGTGGTGGTGTAGAAGAATTGGGCTTCTTTTTACAACTTTTGCAGATATTAATATTTACTATGTCTATAGAGAAATTTTTTGTTGTAGATGAGCTTTCGAAAAAATCACTTAGTAGAAATGAAGGCAATGCTATACTTTGAATAATTCGTTGAAGATGCACTATACAATGAAGGCTCTGTTTATTTTCTTACATAATTTTGTCTTAAGTCCTACCTGTAGATAGGCTTAGATGATTTGGGATTTTAGTAGTTTTTTATAGATATGATGCAAAGACTCTAATTCTATCAGTTGGAATAGTTTGGACTTTTTGCTTCTGTTTTCATAATTCATTGAAGATTTACTATCCAATGAAGGCGGCGTTTATTTTCTGACATAATTGTCTTAAGTCCTACCTGTGGATACGCTTAGATGATTTGGGATTTTAGTAGTTTTCTATAGATATGATTCCAAGACTCTCTAACTCTGTTGGTTGGAATAGTTTGGATTTTTTTCCTTCTTTTAAATGGTTTGGGGTGTGGATTTTTTATCACTATCAGATATAGATGATGATGCCATTTGGTATTCTTACATAATTGTCTTAAGTCCTACCTATAGATAGGCTTAGATGATTTGGGCTTTGAGTAGTTTTGAGTAGTTTTCTATATATATGATGCCGAGACTCTAACTTTGTTGGTTGGAATAGTTTGGATTTTTTGCTTTTTTTTTATGGTTCGGGGTGTGGAATTTTTTATCACTATCAGATATAGATGATGATACCGTTTGGTATGGTGACAATTTAATGGGTGTATGTTTCATATGTTCTCTTTGATCCCATTTTAAATACCAAGGAATATGGCAAAAAATAGCCAATTTATTTCAGTGTGAAGCTCACTAGAATGCGCTTCTATATTATAGATTCAATACAAACATAGTCAATGAATCTATTAATAATTAAAAAGAAAATTATTACACATAAAT
>LPNX010599822.1:0-42647 GCA_001517045.1 Pseudotsuga menziesii | reverse complement strand
TTAAAGTTGAAAGCACAAACATTTAATAATTAAATCAAAATTCACAAGGTGCACATGATTTTTGAGGGCTTTATTTTAAAAAGATGTAATGTCAAATTTGTATGGTCACATTTCACTGAAAAGTTATCCATTTTCATATATTTAGGGAGACCTAAGGGATAACCTAGGTAGTTCAACCACTTTTGTTGATAAACAGTGTCTAAGGAGATCACATGGTTTACATTCCCACTAAGGCTTACAAATCAATAGATGCATCCTCCTTCAACTAGGAAACAAAATTCCCCACCCCCCATCCAAAAAAAGACTCATACATTATATATACCAATATTTGTAAACTAAAATGGGTATATTATTTTTATTTTATTTACTAAATAAAAATGAAAACTTTTTCTATTGCAAGCAGTTATCACAATCTCCAATGTTGAGAGTATAATGGACCGACATTGAATATTTTGTTCTTTAAAACAAGTTTATATATATATAATCTTTACTCACTAGAGTAACATTATCAAAGGTCTAAACATCCATCCAAAACATAATAATGGCATTGGACAAGAAAGGAAACATGTTTTGAAAAGTTGCTCACTTTCAAACAAAAGAACTTCTTTGAATAAAGCCCATTTTTCTTCAACCTAACTTTAAGTCAACTTTTTGATACATTATGAAAAACCTAGTAGCAACTATTTTGTATTTAGTACTCAAAATTATTGCTTAAGATATACTTTCAAATTTCCAAATTAGTTAAAGTTAAAACCACTTGCAATACTATAACAAACTTATAACCGATTCAAACTCTAAATTATCTATTTAATTAAAACTTAGATTGAAAACATGGTACAAACTTGAAATTTCTTTCAAACTCACAAATTATTAAATTCACGTTAAAGAACATAATAAATTCAAATAACTATTAAACTTTAAATCAAAACAATATGGGATGACAAAGAAACTTGATAGAAGTCCAAGGCAAGAGGATTGAAGGCCATTCTTATAGGTTAGTGAAGATGGGAAAAATAACAAACACACTCCAAGTTCTTTTGAAACAAAGGAATGGTGTGAAAAACTAATTGAAATACCTACCCATTGAACCAACCCTGGTTGCAAGCACTGGAAGGTAAATAAGCAATGTGTAGCAGAAGGTGAAATTGGAAGCATTGAAGAGAGGTCTAATTTGTTTGCAATTTGAGTCTCTATGTATTCTTAGCTACCCTACCCCTGTTGTTACAAGCCAGGGGCATGGGAACATGTATCAAATGAAGAAACAATACAAATGCGCCCCAAAACCGAACACATTTGCAATCCTATGCAAATAAGAAGGAATGGAACATAGTGAATCAAAATCCTAAATAATAGTTTATGCTCACTCACATTCAAATCCATCCTGGCAACAAGGCTTGCAATGCCTATATTCAAATAGGAATAGAGCCACAAAAACTAAAATAAGGGTAGAAAATTGTTAGACATGGGAGGATCCCTGACCCATATAAATATGAACTCGAAAATCCCCTCCATTAACACCACTACTAATATTTAATGTCTTACTCATACCCATTGCCAAGCTGGTCGCAGAATGTTGAATTCCTTACTGCATGGTTAACACAAAGCATAAAAGTGGGTTGGCTAAGGGCTTAGTCGTCCACTTAGTATACGAGGATTCTTGTTCACATTAGTTAGTTAGTAATTAGTTGAGCTAGATAGAATTAAGTATATTTATTATTAAATAATGAAGGCTCATTAATGAGCGCTCTTGGATGTACTCCTATATAAAGGCTCATATGCCTCATTTTAATACAAGTTAGTCTCTTAGCCTTGGTATTATTGTGTTTGATTGCTTCTGAGTTTAGCATTTTAAGTGTTTGTTAAGAGGTGAGGCTCTTTGAACCTCTCCTTTGATCCACTATGCAGATCAATTGGTATCAGAGCAAGTTCGCTCCGACCCGATCTATTTTTTTTCTTTTGTTTCCTAGTTCCTTACTCTCCAGCTACCTTGGCTATCATCCATCTCTTTCAGCATCTAACCCTAACCGCTTTTTATTCTAAAACTACAGTTGCAGTTTCCTATCCATCTCTCTCTACTTTTAGCGTTACTCTAGCTCTAGTTCATGCTCCCCTTCTTGCCCATGCCACATGTTTCCCTAGATATTTCTTTTAACATCCTCTTCCACGCTCTTTTGTCGCCTTCACCCATTTATGCATAAGCAATTGACCGCATCCCCTTCTTTACTCCACGTTAAGCCTCCTCCATGCCAACACTAGCCTCGTTCCCTTCATATTGCCCATGCTTCCATCTCTCTACACTCTCTGTCACTCATCACATGGCATTGGCAGAGTTGCAAGTCTTTGAGGCTCTTCACAAAGCCATCTGATCTGTGCTCTCGCGGTCCACATTTCCATAACCCCATCTACATCTTATTCCAACATAAGCCAATAAAAAAAGCCACTAGATTCCTCAATGAATCCTTTATTGAACAACATAAAGAATTTCCTTAGTTTCAAAGGCACTTAAAGAAAAAAAGTAGCATAAATAATTATACAACCAAAAAACTTTTAAAAAAATTGTGAGATCTCTTTGGATGTTTGTTTCCTTTTTAATAGGGTACTTTTGGTTTTTTAATTTATTTAAATGGTTGGAAAAAAGTTAGCAAGAACACAAAGGTGTATAAAATGCTATATATATATATATATATATATATATATTCCTACACTAGGGGAGAGATCTCATGTTTAACTCATGACCATTTGAGATAACCTTCGAAGCTATCTATCTATATATAATGCATTGAATGCTAATTTAATCTATAGGAACACAATCCAGTTGTTAACTTTTACTTAAAGTTGAAAGCACAAACATTTAATAATTAAATCAAAATTCACAAGGGGCACACGATTTTTTAGGGCTTTATTTTAAAATGATGTAATGTCAAATTTGTATGGTCACATTTCACTGAAAAGTTATCCATTTTCATATATTTAGAGAGACCTAAGGGATAACCTAGGTGGTTCAACTACTTTTGTTGATAAATAGTGTCTGAGGAGATCACATGGTTTACATTCCCACTAAGGCTTACAAAGCAATAGATGCATCCTCCTTCAACTAGGAAACAAAATTCCCCACCCCCCATCCAAAAAAACTCATACAATATATATACCAATATTTGTAAACTAAAATGGGTATATTATTTTTATTTTATTTACTAAATAAAAATGAAATTTTTTTCTATTGCAAGCAGTTATCACAATCTTCAATGTTGAGAGTATAATGGACCGACATTGAATATTTTGTTCTTTAAAACAAGTTTATATATATATTTATATATATATATAATCTTTACTCACTAGAGTAACATTATCAAAGGTCTAAACATCCATCCAAAACATAATAATGGCACTGGACAAGAAAGGAAACATGTTTTGAAAAGTTGCTCACTTTCAAACAAAAGAACTTTTTTGAATAAAGCCCGTTTTTCTTCAACACAACTTTAACTCAACTTTTTGATACATTATGAAAAACCTAGTAGCAACTATTTTGTATTTAGTCAAAATTATTGCTTAAGATATACTTTCAAATTTCCAAATTAGTTAAAGTTAAACCCACTTGCAATACTATAACAAACTTATAACCGATTCAAACTCTAAATTCTCTATTTAATTAAAACTTAGATTGAAAACATGGTACAAACTTGAAATTTCTTTCAAACTCACAAATTATTAAATTTACGTTAAATAAAATAATAAATTCAAATAACTATTAAACTTTAAATCAAAACAATATGGGATGACAAAGAAATTTGATAGAAGTCCAAGGCAAGAGGATTGAAGGCCATTTTTATAGGTTAGTGAAGATGGGAAAAATAACAAACACACTCCAAGTTCTTTTGAAACAAAGGAATGGTGTGAAAAACTAATTGAAATACCTACCCATTGAACCAACCCTGGTTACAAGCACTTGAAGGTAAATAAGAGAGGAGCAATGTGTAGCAGAAGGTGAAATTGGAAGCATTGAAAAGAGGTCTAATTTGTTTGCAATTTGAGTCTCTATGTATTCTTAGCTACACTACCCCTGTTGTTACAAGCCAAGGGCATGGGAACATGTATCAAATGAAGAAACAATACAAATGCGCCCCAAAACCCAACACATTTGCAATCCTATGCAAACAAAAAGTAATGGAACATAGTGAATCAAAATCCTAAATAATAGTTTATGCTCACTTACATTCAAATCCATCATGGCAACAAGGCTTGCAATGCCTATATTTAAATAGAAATAGAGCCACAAAAACTAAAATAAGTGTAGAAAATTGTTAGACATGGGAGGATCCTTGACCCATATAAATATGAACTTGAAAATCCCCTCCATTAACACCACTACTAATATTTAATGTCTTACTCATACCCATTGCCAAGCTGGTCGCACAATGCCGAATTCCTTACTGCATGGTTAACACAAAGCATAAAAGTGGGCTGGCTAAGGGCTTAGTCGCCCACTTAGTGTACAAGGATTCTTGTTCACATTAGTTAGTTAGTTAGTTGAGCTAGATAGAATTAAGTATATTTATTATTAAATAATGAAGGCTCATTAATGAGCGCTCTTGGATGTACTCCTATATAAAGGCTCATATGCCTCATTTTAATACAAGTTAGTCTTTTAGCCTTGGTATTATTGTGTTTGATTGCTTGTGAGTTTAGCATTTTGAGTGTTTGTTAAGAGGTGAGGCTCTTTGAACCTCTCATTTGATCCACTATACACATCAATTGGTATCAAAGCAAGTTCGCTCCTACCTGATCTATTTTTTTTCTTTTGTTTCCTAATTCCTTACTCTCCAACTACCTTAGCTATCATCCATCTCTTTCAACATCTAACCCTAACCGCTTTTTATTCTAAAACTGCAGTTGCAGTTTCCTATCCATCTCTCTCTACTTTTAGCGTTACTCTAGCTCCAGTTCATGCTCCCCTTCTTGCCCATGCCACATGTTTCCCTAGATATTTCTTTTAACATCCTCTTCCACGCTCTTTTGTCGCCTTCACCCATTTATGCATTAAGCAGTTGGCCGCATCCCCTTCTTTACTCCACGTTAAGCCTCCTCCATGCCAATACTAGCCTCGTTCCCTTCATATTTCCCATGCTTCCATCTCTCTACACTCTCGGTCACTCATCACATGGCATTGTCAGAGTTGCAAGTCTTTGAGGCTCTTCACAAAGCTATCTGATCTGTGCTCTCGCGGTCCACATTTCCATAACCCCATCTACATCTGATATTATGCTTGATATGTTACTTAAAATCTTAGACCTGCCCATCCTTCTTATTGCAACCTAGAGAAGATTGTTGATATTCTTCTTGATATGTTGCTTAAAATCCTAGGATTGATTGCTCATATGTTTCCTTCAAATCTCTTGGGTGTCCAACTTCTTCCTCGAAACTTTGAAATAGTGACCTTGTGCTTCTAAATGCTCTGCAAAATACTATGCTACATGTGATCATATGTATATAAATACTGGCCTGACGGATTGAAATTAGACACATGGCCACAGTAAAAAAGTATAATATATCTACACACCAAGACATAAACTATGAGTAGCTCTCATATTTGCATAGGTTTTACAAGTTCAACATATGGAAAACCCTGAGTAAACACCACAGAGGTGAACGCAAGGCAGGAAAGCTAAAGCTGATATTCAAATGTACTAGCTCTCAAAGAAGGTATTTTCTGAAAGACAAAAATGTACTGGCTCTCAAAGAAGGTATTTTCTGAAAGACAAACATTTAAAAGTTAGGGATGATATAGCACACTATCTCATCTACTTCAAATTTAAACCTGCTACCAATACTTGGGATGTACTACTTCCATCATGCCGTGGCTATTTAGTTCTCATCAAACTGCGATGTACTACTTGCAAGTGTGCATGGATCTTCAAGCAAGTCTTTGAAACCGTTGTCAAGCTTTTGGATACGTAGCCTCACTCTAAATTTTGGTTTTCAAAAACACTCATGGTATCCACATAAGAGAAGATTCTTAGCAACCACACCGCTGGAGAAATTTCCCAAAATCTAAGGTATCGTTGATTTGTGTACATATTCCTTTAATCCAAATCGTTGAATCTTATTTGTCCGCGAGTCATTCTTTGGCATTCCTTCATCTGACATTGGCACTTGACAACATTGGGTACTGGTGATGGGCAGTGATTTTGAACTAGCAGTTTGTTATTTTCGTATTGATGGCAAAGCAACAACATTGGGTACTTGGTGATGGTGTTGGAAGAATGTAATTACTCGCAGATCTGTACTTGACTTCCAGCCGACTTTGTCAGAGGCTGTACAAGTCGAGATCTTGTCTGTCAGTCTGACAAGGAGGAAAAGTCCACGAGTAGGCAACATAGTCCAGTCGAATTTATTTCTGAAGCTAAGTTGTTAGATAGATAGTAATTACAGTCTTTAATGGCAAGTCAATCGGTCCATGCTGAAGCAATTTTCAGATTGCCTATAAATAGAAGAAGTAATTTGTAAATCAGTTTACACAGGAACACAGAGACAGTCACACAGAGCAGAGGAACTCAGGGTGAGGAAGAACAGTCGAAGCTCAATCTTCTGTGCATATGATTTAGTCGAAGAGCTGAAGCTCTGTAGACCGACGAGTCTAGACAGACAAGTCTGGACTGACCAGTTTGTAATCGACAAGTTTGTATTACTTTATATTTCAGCATAGTTAATATATGAAATAGTTTGTGGTTGAATGTATGATTATTTGGTCGCATATATTTCCAGATTTACTTCTGTAAATGTCTTTTACAATTACTGATAAGTAAAAGAACAAGAACCCATAAAAATCTCACCGCGTGAAAGTTCCAGGTTTTACGGCACATTGGTCGACTCAAGTCTTCCTACATATTTGGGCATATGTTTCTCATAAGTTATTTGAATTTGTAAATGTGCCTATTTTACTTCATTTTACTCACAGGTGAAAAGCATTTGTAATTTCTTAAGTCTTTAGACTAAGAAACATATTCTGCAGATTTCGACCAAAGTGAGTCGACTAGAGTGAGCCGACTAGAGTGGTCGGTTGGTCAGCCGACTAAAGCAACCGACTTGGTCGGAGAGCCGACTTGGTCGAAGAGTCGACTTGGTCGGAGTAAAAGTAGTCGAAGTAAAATCGGTCGGACAAGTAAGTCGAAGTAAAACCGGTTGGACAAGTAAGTCGGAGTAATTTTGGTCGAGTGTAGGACCGACTAAAATTTGTAAACTTGTATAGTCGGACATAGACAAGTTTCACCCAACTGGTGAAAAAGTAAAGTGTTCGGCGTGAAAAGTAAAAGTGAAAAATTTGAATATGGACTGAGCCCTAAACCCAAGTTTAGTCGGCTCGGTTTTGGCTATCTGGTATCAGAGCAAGGTTATATCAGAGCAAGGTTTATATCAGCCCAATATTTTAGGAAAGAAATCTTGTCTTAAAAAGTGGAAATTAATTTTCTGAGGAAAGTTAATTAAAAAAATTAAAATGGCTTCCACTTCTGGTTCATTACAACCTCCAAGTTTTACAGGAAAGAATTATGAATATTGGTCTTTAACAATGAAGGCTTTATTCAGAGGACAAGATGTCTGGGAGATAGTCCAGCATGGTTATGCAGAACCAGCAGACATGGCTGCATATAACAATCTCACACAGGATGAGAAAGATGTCTTAAGAGAACAGAGGAAGAAAGATGGAAAAGCTCTGTTTTTCATACATCAAGCTATGCATGAGAGCATACTCCCAAGAATAGCAGCAAAGATGAATGCCAAGGAAGCATGGGATACATTGGAGACTGCCTATCAAGGTTTGGATAACGTAAAGACATCCAAGCTGCAGATTCTGAGAAAAGATTTTGAATCTCTGTGCATGAAAGATTCAGAGAATGTAGACACATTCTACACCAGAGTTGTTGGGTTGATAAACCAACTGAAATCTCATGGAGAACCCATATCAGACCAAAGGGTTGTTGAAAAAATTCTCAAAACTCTTCCCCCAAGATTTGAAAATTTGGTTGTGACCTTAGAGGAACACACAAACATGTCGACATTTAGCATTGATGAGCTGCAAGCTTCACTCATCAATCATGAACACAGAATCAGTAGATCACAGACATCATTGGAAGGTGCATTTGCAACACAGTCATCCATAAGTCGTGGTAGAGGCAGGGGGAGAAACAAATTCAGAGGCAGAGGAAGAAGTTCTTCAAGAGGAGGACGAGGCAGAAGTCCCGCAAATGTCAGTGGCAGAGGAGATAACCAGAACCCAAGTCAACCAAGTGGCCAGAGGTTTGATAAATAAAAAATTCAATGTCATTACTGTAAGAAGTTTGGTCATTATGCATATGAATGCAGGAAGAAACATTATGACCAAGGAAGGCAAAGCCCAAGTCAGCCGACCAGCACCAACACTTTGACAGGTGCAATGTTAATGGCATCGACATCTCCACTTGAATGCAATGCTGTTCAAGAAAGTCCACATGACATATGGTACTTAGACTCAGGATGCAGCAACCATATGACTGGTAATTTAGATCTATTTTCCAGTCTAGACACTTCAGTTAAAACTGATGTTACACTTGGAAACAATGTCCAAGTTACTGTCTTAGGAAAAGGCACTGTTGATATTCTAACCAAACAGGGGGAGAGTAAGTATATCCCTGATATCTATCATGTTGAAGGTCTGAAACATAATCTGTTAAGCATTGGACAGTTGTTACAAAAAGGCTATAGAATCTACATGGAAGATGAACACTGTGTGATCAAAGACAAGCGTCCAAGCGACCAGCTGATAGCAAAAGTGCCAATGACAAGCAACCGCTTGTTTCCTTTGAGGATAGTTCCCGACATAAAAGGGAAGACAAAGACAGGAGCTGCATTCAAGGCAGAAAGTGAAGAAACAGTCGAGCACCTCGACAAGAGAGAAAATTGCAGCACTAATTTGCAAGCTGCATTTCAGACAGAAGTTCAGGATGAATCCTGGTTGTGGCATTTCAGATTTGGACACCTGAATTTTGGTTGGCTGAAGCTACTGCACACAAAGAATATGGTGAAGGGATTACCATTGATCGACATACCAGAGAGGGTTTGTGAAGGCTGCATTTTTGGCAAGCAGCACATAGAGACATTTCCAGTTGGAAAGTCCTATAGAGCACACACATCACTTGAAATTGTGCACTCTGACATTTTTGGTCCAATGCAGACATCATCCATTAGTGACTGCAAGTATTTTCTAACCTTTATTGATGACTACTCAAGAAAGACATGGGTATATTTCTTGAAACACAAATCTGATGCATTTGGTTATTTTCAGCAGTTCAAGGCACTCGTGGAGAACCAGAGTGGTCACCGCATCAAGATCTTAAGGATTGACAGAGGAGGTGAATATGTATCAAATGAATTTTTGAACTTTTGCAAGACCCATGGCATACAGAAACAATTCACTGCACGGTATACACCTCAGCAGAACGGTATTGCCGAAAGAAAGAACAGAACCATCATGGAGATGGCACGCAGCATGTTGGCAGCCAAGCATTTGCCAAATGAGTATTGGGGTGAAGCAGTCGCAACTGTTGTATACATTATGAACCGGTGTCCGACAAAGAGTGTGAAGAACAAAGTTCCCCAAGAAGCATGGACAGGTATGAATCATAGTGTCTCACATTTAAAAGTTTTTGGTTGTATTGCATATGCTCATATTCCAGATGAGCTGAGAAGGAAGCTAGACAAGAAGGGACATAAGTGTATTTTTGTCGGCTATTCAGAAGACGCAAAAGCATACAAGTTGTATGACCCCATCACAAGGAAAGTGATAATCAGTCGGGATGTTCAATTTGTCGAGAATGAATCATGGGATGGAACCATCGACACAAATTTCAAGATTGTGTCGAACATCGACAACGATGATATGGAAGAGGAAGTGGTTCAAATACCACATGTAAGTCAACCGGTCGGAGCACCGTCGACTCCCATGACACCAAGACATGGTTCAGCACAAGGACCATCGACACAAGTAGCAGCTCAAGCTACACCGACAAGTACACCAAGAGGACAACAGACTCCATCAAGCATTTCGTCTAGGTCGACATCGACAGAACCGGTGAAGACAAGAAGTCTGCGAGAGATATATGAAGCTGGTACAACCAATTCATTCTCTCTGTTTGCATTATTTTCCCCTATATATGATACACTAACATTTGAAGAAGCTGTTGAAGAATAAGTATGGGCACAAGCCATGGATGAAGAAATAGAATGCATTGAGAAAAACCAGACATGGGAATTGGTCGATGTACCAATAGACAAGGATGTAATCAGTGTCAAATGGATTATAAGACAAAGCAAGATGTTGATGGGAATGTGCAAAAGCACAAGGCAAGAATGGTAGCAAGAGGGTTCACACAGCAACCCGACATCGACTTCAATGAAACATTTGCACTTGTTGCACGCATGGATACAGTCAGAACAGTTTTGGCCATTGCTGCTCAAAACAAATGGCATGTTCATCAAATGGATGTCAAGTCGGCATTCTTAAATGGCTATCTAGAAGAGGAAGTATATGTGGAACAACCACAAGGGTATGAAGTTCCAGGTCAAGAGCACAAAGTGTACAGGCTGAAAAAGGCATTATATGGTTTGAAGCAAGCTCCTAGAGCTTGGTACAGTCGTATTGATTCCTATCTCATTGAAAATGGATTGCACAGAAGTGAAAGTGAACCGACTTTGTACACCAAAGTCGATGAGCAAGGTAAGATGTTAATTGTCTGCCTGTATGTAGATGATTTAATATTTACTGGTGATTATGGCATAGCAGATTTTAAAATAGTCATGGAAAGTGAATTTGAAATGACTGATCTGGGGCTTATGAAGTTTTTTCTGGGCATTGAAGTTCAGCAGTCTGAAAGTGGTATCTTTATATCACAGTCTAAGTATGCAAGTGAAGTTTTAAAAATATTTAACATGTCTAACTGTGAGACAGCCCCAACACCAGTAATAACAGGTTTAAAATTGAGCAAGGATGATGAAGGATCCACTATAGATCCTACGCTATTCAAAAGGCTTGTTGGCAGCCTTATGTATTTGATAGCAACAAGACCAGACATTATGTATGGTGTAAGTCTGATCTCAAGGTTCATGGAGTCACCAAAAGACTCACATTGGCAAGCATGTAAAAGAATTCTGAGGTATGTAAGTGGCACAAAAGACCTTGGTATTATGTATTCCACCTCAGAAAATTTTAAACTCATTGGTTACACTGACAGTGACAATGGAGGCAGCATAGATGACAGGAAAAGCACATCTGGGTACACATTTCATTTTGGTACAGGTGTTGTTTCATGGGCTTCAGAGAAACAGCCCATAGTAACTCTATCTTCAGCTGAAGCAGAGTATGTTGCAGCAACAAGTGCTGCATGTCAAGCTGTCTGGATGAGGAGAGTCTTAAAAGACTTGTCACAGAACCATCAAGAACCGACAACAATCTTCTGTGACAACAATTCAGCCATATCATTATCAAAGAATCATGTGTTTCACAAGAGAACCAAGCACATTGACATAAGGTTTCATTTTATAAGAGAGTTGGTGAACGACAAGAAAATTTGTTTGGAATTTTGCAGGTCTGAAGACCAACTGGCCGACATCTTCACAAAGCCATTGGCAGAGGACACATTCCAGTATCTGCGTAGTTATCTAGGGATGACTAGTCCCCCACAGTGAACTCTGTCATAAACAGAGCATGTCTAAGCTCTGAAACATTTTGTAAATTTTGTTTTAAAAAAAATCCCCATCTGCTCATAATTAAGGGGGAGTGTTGGAAAAATGTAATTACTCGCAGATCTGTACTTGACTTCCAGCCGACTTTGTCAGAGGCTGTACAAGTCGAGATCTTGTCTGTCAGTCTGACAAGGAGGAAAAGTCCACGAGTAGGCAACATAGTCCAGTCAAATTTATTTTTGAAGCTAAGTTGTTAGATAGATAGTAATTACAGTCTTTAATGGCAAGTCAGTCGGCCCATGCTGAAGCAATTTTTAGATTGCCTATAAATAGAAGAAGTAATTTGTAAATCAGTTTACACAGGAACACAGAGGCAGTCACACAGAGCAGAGGAACTCAGGGTGAGGAAGAACAGTCGAAGCTCAAGCTTTTGTGCATATGATTTAGTCGAAGAGCTGAAGCTCTGTAGACCGACGAGTCTGGACAGACAAGTCTGGACCGACCAGTTTGTAATCGACAAGTTTGTATTACTTTATATTTCAACATAGTTAATATATGAAATAGTTTGTGGTTGAATGTATGATTATTTGGTCGCATATTACAATTACTGATAAGTAAAAGAACAAGAACCCATAAAAATCTCACCGCGTGAAAGTTCCAGGTTTTACAGCACATTGGTCAACTCAAGTCTTCCTACATATTTGGGCATATGTTTCTCATAAGTTATTTGAATTTGTAAATGTGCCTATTTTACTTCATTTTACTCACAGGTGAAAAGCATTTGTAATTTCTTAAGTCTTTAGACTAAGAAACATATTCTGCAGATTTCGACCAAAGTGAGTCGACTAGAGTGGTCGGTTGGTCAGCCGACTAAAGCAACCGACTTGGTCGGAGAGCCAACTTGGTCGAAGAGCCGACTTGGTCGGAGTAAAAGTAGTCGAAGTAAAATCGGTCGGACAAGTAAGTCGAAGTAAAACCGGTTGGACAAGTAAGTCGGAGTAATTTTGGTCGAGTGTAGGACCGACTAAAATTTGTAAACTTGTCTAGTCGGACATAGACAAGTTTCACCCGACTGGTGAAAAAGTAAAGTGGTCGGCGTGAAAAGTAAAAGTGAAAAATTTGAATATGGACTGAGCCCTAAAACCAAGTTTAGTCGGCTCGGTTTTGGCTATCAGATGGGCACTGATTTTGAACTAGCAGTTTGTTATTTTCGTATTGATGGCAAAGCAACTCCGCGCTAATCAAGAGATTGAACTGTAGAGAGAATTCTTACAAAGTTCCTCCAACTCTAGTGCTAATGTGGCTCTGATCTTCTGCAAAGAGTCTGGCTAAGCCGAAGGATTTCACTACTTAACCGACCATTTGCACCGATCGGACGACTTAGCTCGCGTGAGCGGTCACATCCGATGTTGCCGGTCGTCCAATCGGTGCAAATGGTCCGTTAAGTAGGTTACAAGGTTTGTGTTTTTAATCAAGTAAAATATTGCTTGGTTTAATATCTCTGTGGATGATTTGAATCTGAGATTCCTCGTGGAGATAGGCCAGCCCACGCGGAGTTCCAACTATGATTTCATGCCTAGCTCCCCAGTCAAGTAAATGACGTTTTGTTGTATCTACAATTATTGCATCAGAGGAAGTAAAACCATTAATTAATTAATTAATTAGCAAGCTACATTAAAAAAAACGCCACAAAACCAGGATCCAAGAAGCTTTTAAGCAGTTAAAGAGAGAGAAGCTACCGAATAGAATCTTGTCGAGACTATTGTTATGGAAGTATTCATAAACGAGTAGCCTTTCTGAGCTTTCAATGGAGCAGCCAAGCAATTTCACTAGATTCCTGTGCTGAACACAACTGATAAGATTTGCTTCATTGAGAAATTCAGCGTCTCCTTGCCTTGAATCTATATTCAGCCGTTTAATTGCAACTTCTCTTGCATTTGGTAGAACCCCCCTGTAGCAGATCAAATTAGAACTTCAAGATCAGTCCTATTCAGCGTCTCCTTGCCTTGAATCTATATTCAGCCGTTTAATTGCAACTTCTCTTGCATTTGGTAGAACCCCCCTGTAGCAGATCAAATTAGAACTTCAAGATCAGTCCTATTCTCCATGCATGGGAGTTAATGGTTCCAAATATTTAGGTCAACTCATAAATTAAGCGATGATATTAAACGCTCACTTTAAAGACGGATCCAAAACCTCCCTCGCCAAGCTTGTTTTCTTCTTTAAAATTGGACGACGCCTGATTAGCTAAACTAGGCTATAAGTCAATTTCTCCTCCTCTACCTGCAAAAACATTCACAGGCTTACGTAAAGAAATAGATAAACGGTTCGAAGGACCGATTAGGTTTAAAAGGCACAACTTAATTTCAGTACCTCTGATTTCGCAAAATTGTTCCCAAGGTTTTAGACGACAGAAAAAATTCCACATCCAAAGGGATATGGCTGCAATTAATCCAAGCGTAACGGCTAGTACGCCCAGAGTTATGACAAGCAGCTTATTTTTTTGTCCTCCTGCATTAATTTTTACGTGAATCCTTAGAAAATTGACTATGTTTCAAACAATATGCAGCACACTCACCATCCTCTTTTTAATGGAGGGAGCTAAACTCTCGACCATTTGCATTCAAAATTCTCTGAGTCTTTTTTCGTCAAAATTTAGTTGAAATTGTTTAAATCGTAGTTTTTAATGATTGAAATTTCATAATCCAGGTGTCCCTAAAGTAATTTTGTCAAAATTTAGTTGAAATTGTTTAAATGGTAGTTTTTAATGATTGAAATTTCATACTTCAGGTGTCCCTAAAGTAATTGAGAGTTTAGAATCTATTTTTACAAGAAAAATTACAACTTCTGAAAACCTCATTTTCAAAGGTAACCAGCTAAACTCTCCATCATTTACACTAATAGTCTTTTTTTTTCAAAATTTAGTTGAAATTGTTTAAATAGTAGTTTTTAATGATTAAAATTTCATAATCCAGGTGTCCCTAAAATAATTGAGGGTTTAGAATCTATCTTTACAAGAAAAATTACAACTTCGATTTTGAAAATCTCATTTTCAAATGTTACCCAATTCCGACCAAACTTACTATAAAAAAAAATACAAATAATATAGAGTTAAACCTAACTCCCTTTCTAATTGAAGGAAGCTAAACTCTAAACCATTTACACCCAACATTCAGTTTTGGCCAAAATTTGGCGTTCAAATGGTAGTTGACTTATCCATTCAGTTAATAATAGAAAAACAACAAAACCACTCTACCCTGATAACTTAAAACTATATATGAAAGAAGATACCGGATACCAGAGGACTTTCTCCTGGCTGTAGCTTGGGAGGCGACGGACTTTCTCCCTGCAGTAGCGTGGGAGGCGACGGAATGATAGAAGTATTGAAAAAACTATAAATATCGTAACGCAAGACGCAATTGCTACTTATGTAACGTGCTCCAAGAGCTCCAGTTGGACATCTTGCAGAGGTTATATTCAAGCGACCGGGACCGGATATATTTGACCTACCCGCAGATAAGCACGACCAGCAGCTGGTTTCAGACAGATCTGTCCAACACTGGGCTAAGCTGTAGATTGCTCTCACATTCACAGAATCAGTTTCGAATTTATCTGTAGCAAAATGTTTGGGGCTGTGAACAGCCTTTTCAATAATTTTGGAGAGCACTTCCTCGGTAGTATTTCCGAACTTCTTTGGCTGATCGCTTATATTGGAGCTGCAAAATTTCATGAACTCGCTACTGTCGCTATAATCGGTGTAAAAACTATGATGGTCGTAACGTAACAAGCAGCCGTCTATTTGAATGAGTCCAGATGTCTTGTGGCAACTCTGAAGAAGCTTTTCTTTCGCCTGAGATATACTATTGCTGTTTTGCCCCTCGACACTAGTTTTGTATTCGCTGGTAGAACCGTTCCCCACTAATGATTCCAAATGCTTGTTTAGATTACGCTGGAAATCGCTACCATTTCTGTGGGCTGGCTAAGGGTTTAGTCGCCCACTACTAAGATTCTTGTTTACATTAGTTAGTTACTTGAGCTAGATAGAATTAAGTATATTTATTATTAAATAAATGAGTGTTCTAGGATGTACTCCTATATAAAGGCGTATATGCCTCATTTTAATACAAGTTATTCTTTTAGCCTTGGTATTATTGTGTTTGATTGCTTCTGAGTTTAGTATTTTGAGTGTTTGTTAAGAGGTGAGGCTCTTTGAACCTCTCCTTTGATCCACTATACAGATCAATTGGTATCAGAGCAAGTTTGTTCCTACCTGATCTATTTTTTTTTCTTTTGTTGCTTAGTTCCTCGCTCTCCAGCTACCTTGGCTATCATCCATCTCTTTCAACATTTAACGCTAACCGCTTTTTATTCTAAAACTGCAGCTGCAGTTGCCTATCCATCTCTCTACTTTTGTCGTTACCCTAGCTCGAGTTCATGCTCCCCTTCTTACCCATGCCACATGTTTCCCCAGATATTTCTTTTAACATCCTCTTCCACGCTCTGTTGTCGTCTTCACCCATTTATGCATAAGCAGTTGACCGCATCCCCTTCTTTACTCCACGTTAAGCCTCCTCCATGCCAACACTAGTCTTGTTCCCTTCAGATTGCCCATGCTTCCATCTCTCTACACTCTCGGTCACTCATCACATGGCATTGGCAGAGTCAGTCTTTGAGGCTCTTCACAAAGCCATCTGGTCTGTGCTCTCGCGGTCCACATTTCCATAACCCCATCTACATCTTATTCCAACATAAGCCAACAAAAAACCCCTAATTGTTTTTCATTCTGTCGCCTCTGCTTTTCATTTCGTCGCCCATTTTTTTTCCAACTTCCTTGACAATCCTTGCCACTTTTCTTTTATTTATTTATCATTATTCCTTTCAACTTTTTTGTCTTTTGTTTTTTAACCCTAGTTGTCACATATTCTTCTAGCCTTGGCCATACCTCTCTGCCCTTTATTCTATGTAGGTAGTTGCCGCCTATCAGCCTTTGATCTCTCCTTATTGATATCTTATAGAGGATGGTTCTCAAAGTAGCTGAAGAAAGGAAGCAACAAAGGGGAAACTATGTCATAGGAACTCCCGAAGGTCCACCCAACATGAGACCGGGTTTCTCTCTTGTGTTCTTCAAAGCGGCATTTCCATTTTCTATTGAATTAAAACAAGAAACATCAACTCCAGGGTCCATGCTCATTCGCTCTGAATGAAAATGGGGTGCTCCATTTGTCTAAGAAAGCCACCCAACTGGCAAGGTGTAGCCTATTTCTACATCTCATCCAGTTCAGGCCATTTCCACGACCATTTCTTCCTCCAGCAAGCTAGTGGTGGAGTTCAACATGCATTTCTCGTCATCTTCTGCATTCGGAATAACAACCAGCTACAACCCAACTTCAATGTCTACTTTTTCTAGATCGAGTTTCCATAGTTTTGTCATTTCAAGCAATTTAAACATTTTCAACAGCTTTTTGTCTACCCTCTTTTCCATTTCACAGATCTAGTTCCATCCGCATTTTTTGCAAAACGCCCTAGCCATATTTTCCTCCAACCCTTTCTTAATGCATTCCATACCAAAATCTTTGTGGTTCTCTGTGATATAGATCAATCTGTTTGATTCATGGAACCCCAAACCCTAGTGACTTTCCCTTATTTTCTTTTATTTGTTTTCATTCCAATTTTCATTGGCCTACATGTCCCTAGTCAGCTCTCCACAAATATCCTCAGTCACTTTGATCCCCCAGTTCCCTTTCTCATTGCCACACAAAATTCTCTCAGCACTCTAACTCAAGCCTCCACTCCACTGTAGTTCCGCCTCCACTTCGTCATCCTAAACCCTAACAACCGTTCCTTCTCTCCTTCAACATCACTCCTTGTTTTTCACCCTAGCCGGCAAACCACAGCTTTTCTCTTGTGCCCTTAACCACAGGTTTTATCCCTTTCTCACACCTACCCAACCCACATTCATCTCTCGATCTCTCCGTCCTTTGTCCTCCTTCACACGCTTCCAACCTTCAACATTTTTTAGGGTTTGGAGCCCCAGCTTTTGTCCTCACTCTTCCAACCTTCAACATCTTTATTTCTTTGTTGGATCCCTTTCTTTTCGACCGGATGCTTTGGTCTGCATATTTGCCTTTTATTTTCCCTCGGTCTCATACCATTTCCCTTACCTCTGATCTACAACTTGCTTCCTCTCCACCTCTTGGACAACACAACACACATGCCCAGTCGAGTTGCAAACCGTAGTTGTTACTAGAGGCTCCATGTTCCCTCCAAACTCTTTTACTCTCTTCCCATACCTTAGCGCTCTGCCAATTGGTAGCATTTGTCTTTCTCCAATCCCTTCATCTCCTTGCCCTCAAATCCTTTAGCCGTGCAATGATAGCCAAAACCAAGCCGACTAAACTTGGGTTTAGGGCTCAGTCAATATTAAGTTTTAATTTTCACTTTTCATGCCGACCATTTTACCTTTTTTCTAGTCGGGTGAAACTTGTCTATGTCCGACTAGACAAGTTTATAAATTTTAGTCGGTCTTTCACTCGACCAAAATTACTTCGACTTACTTGTCCGACCAGTTTTTACCTCGACCACTTTTTACTTCGACCAAGTCGACTCACTTCATGTCTTCGACCAGTCGGCTCACTACTTACCTTCGACCAGTCGATTGCTTCAGTCGGCTGACTCAACCGACCACTCTAGTCAGCTCCGACCACTCTAGTCGGCTCACTTTGGTCGAAATCTGCAGAATATGTTTCTTAGTCTAAAGACTTAAGAAATTGAAAATGCTTTTCACCTATGAGTAAGATGAAGTAAAATATACACATTTACAAATCCAAATAACTTATAACAAACATATGCCCAAATATGTAGGAAGACTTGAGTCGACCAATGTGCCGTAAAACATGGAACTTTCACGCGGTGAGATTTTTATGGGTTCTTTCATCTTTCGCTTATCAGTAATTGTAAAAGACATTTACAGAAGTAAATCTAGAAATATGTGCGACCGAATAATCATGCATTCAACCACAAACTATTTCATATATTAACTATGCGGAAATACAAAGTATTACAAACTTGTCGGTTACAAACTGGTCGATCCAGACTCGTCGGTCTACAGAGCTTCAGCTCTTTGACTAAATCACATGCACAGAAGCTTGAGCTTCGACTGCTCTTTCTCACCCTGAGTTCCTCTGCTGTCTAATGTCTGTATATGACTCTGTGTGACTGTAAACTGATTTACAATTTGCATCTTCTATTTATAGGCAACATGAAGATTGCTACAGCATGGGCCGACTGACTTGCCATTAAAGACTGTAATTACTATCTACCTAACAGCTTAGCTTCAGAAATAAATTCGACTGGATTACGCTGCCTACTCGTGGTCTTTTCATTCTTGTCAGACTGACAGACAAGATCTTGACTTGTACAGCCTCTGACAAAGTTGGCTGAGAGTCAAGTACAGATCTGCGAGTAATTACATTTTTCCAACACTCCCCCTTAATTATGAGTAGATGGGGATTTTTAAAACAAAATTTACAAAATGTTTCAGAGCTTAGACATGCTCTGTTTATGACAGATTTCACTGTGGAGAACTTGTCATTCCAAGATAACTACGCAGATTCTGGAATGTGTCCTTTGCCAATGGCTTTGTGAAGATGTCGGCAAGTTGGTCTTCAGACCTACAAAAATCCAAACAAATTTCCTTGTCGTTCACCAACTCTCTTATAAAATGAAACCTTGTGTCGATGTGCTTGGTTCTCTTGTGAAACACATGATTCTTTGATAATGCTATGGCCGAATTGTTGTCACAGAAAACTGTTGTCGGTTCTTGATGGTTCAGTGACAAGTCTTTTAAGACTCTCCTCATCCAGACAGCTTGACATGTAGCACTTGTTGCTGCAACATACTCTGCTTCAGCTGAAGATAGAGTTACTATGGGCTGTTTCTTTGAAGCCCATGAAACAACACCTGTACCAAAATGAAATGTGTACCCAGATGTGCTTTTCCTGTCATTTATGCCGCCTCCATTGTCACTGTCAGTGTAACCAATGAGTTTAAAATTTTCTGAGGCTGAATACATAATACCAAGGTCTTTTGTGCCACTTACATACCTCAGAATTCTTTTACCTGCTTGCCAATGTGAGTCTTTTGGTGACTCCATGAACCTTGAGATCAGACTTACACCATACATAATGTCTGGTCTTGTTGCTGTCAAATACATAAGGCTGCCAACAAGCCTTTTGAACAACGTAAGATCTACAGTGGATCCTTCATCATCCTTGCTCAAATTTAAACCTGTTATTACTGGTGTTGGGGTTGTCTTACAGTTAAACATGTTAAACCTTTTTAAAACTTCACTTGCATACTTAGACTGTGATATAAAGATACCACTTTCAAACTGCTGAACTTCAATGCCCAGAAAAAATTTCATAAGCCCCAGATCAGTCATTTCAAATTCACTTTCCATGACTGTTTTAAAATCTGCTATGCCATAATCACCAGTAAATATTAAATCATCTACATACAGGCAGACAATTAACATCTTACCTTGCTCATCGACTTTGGTGTACAAAGTTGGTTCACTTTCACTTCTGTGAAAGCCATTTTCAATGAGATAGGAATCAATCCGACTGTACCAAGCTCTAGGAGCTTGCTTCAAACCATATAATGTCTTTTTCAGCCTGTACACTTTGTGCTCTTGACCTGGAACTTCATACCCTTGTGGCTGTTCCACATATACTTCCTCTTCTAGATAGCCATTTAAGAATGTCGACTTGACATCCATTTGATGAACATGCCATTTGTTTTGTGCAGCAATGGCCAAAACTGTTCTGACTGTATCCATGTGTGCAACAGGTGCAAACGTTTCAGTGAAGTCGATGCCAGGTTGCTGTGTGAACCCTCTTGCTACCATTCTTGCCTTGTGCTTTTGCACATTCCCATCAGCATATTGCTTTGTCTTATAAATCCATTTGACACTGATTGCATCCTTGTTTGTTGGTACATCGTCCAGTTCCCATGTCTGGTTCTTCTCAATGCATTCTATTTCTTCATCCATGGCTTGTGCCAATACTTCTTCTTCAACAGCTTCTTCAAATGTTAGTGGATCATATATAGGGGAAAATAATGCAAACAAAGAGAATGAATTAGGTGTACCAACTTCATATATCTCTCGCAGACTTCTTGTCTTCACTGGTTCTGTCGATGTCGACCTCGACGAAATGCTTGATGGAGTCTGTTGTCCTCTTGGTGTACTTGTCGGTGTAGCTTGAGCTGCTACTTGTGTTGATGGCCTTTGTGCTGAACCATGTCTTGGTGTCATGGGAGTCGACGGTGCTCCGACCGGTTGACTTACATGTGGTATTTGAACCACTTCCTCTTCCATATCATCATTGTTGACGTTCGACACAATCTTGACATTTATGTCAACGGTTCCATCCCATGATTCATTTTCAACAAATTGAACATCCCGACTGATTATCACTTTACTTGTGACGGGGTCATACAACTTGTATTCTTTTGTGTCTTCTGAATAGCCGACAAAAATACATTTTCTGTCCCTTCTTGTCTAGCTTCCTTCTCAGCTCATCTGGAATATGAGCATATGCAACACAACTAAAAAATTTTAAATGGGAAACACTATGATTCATACCTGTCCATGCTTCTTGGGGAACTTTGTTCTTCACACTCTTTGCCAGACATCGGTTCATAATGTATACGGCAGTTGCGACTGCTTCACCCCAATACTCATTTGGCAAATGCTTGGATGCCAACATGCTGCGTGCCATCTCCATGATGGTTCTGTTCTTTCTTTCGGCTATGCCGTTCTGTTGAGGTGTATACCGTGTAGTGAATTGTTTTTGTATGCCATGGGTTTTGCAAAAATTCAGAAATTCATTTGAAACATATTCACCTCCTCTGTCGGTCCTTAAGATCTTGATGCGGTGACCACTCTGGTTCTCCACGAGTGCCTTAAACTACTGAAAATAACCAAATGCATCATATTTGTGTTTCAAGAAATATACCCATGTCTTTCTTGAGTAATTATCAATAAAGGTTAGAAAATACTTGCAGTCACCAATGGATGATGTCTGCATTGGACCACAGATGTCAGAGTGCACAATTTCAAGTGGTGTGCGTGCTTTATAGGACTTTCCGACTGGAAATGTCTCTCTGTACTGCTTTCCAAAAATGCATCCTTCACAAACCCTCTCTGGTCTGTCGATCAATGGTAATCCCTTCACCATATTCTTTGTGTGCAGTAGCTTCAGCCCACCAAAATTCAAATGTCCAAATCTGAAATGCCACAACCAAGATTCATCCTGAACTTCTGTCTGAAATGCAGCTTGCAAATTAGCACTGAAATTTTCTCTCTTGTCAAGGAGCTCAATTATTTCTTCACTTTCTGCCTTGAATGCAGCTCCTGTCTTTGTCTTCCCTTTTATGTTGGGAACTATCCTCAATGGAAACAAGCGGTTGCTTGTCATTGGCACTTTTGCTATCAGCTGGTCGCTTGGACGCTTGTCTTTGATCACACAATGTTCATCTTCCATGTAGACTCTGTAGCCTTTTTGTAACAACTGTCCAATGCTTAACAGATTATGTTTCAGACCTTCGACATGATAGATATCAGGGATATACTTACTCTCCCCCTGTTTGGTTAGAATATCAACAGTGCCTTTTCCTAAGACAATAACTTGGACATTGTTTCCAAGTGTAACATCAGTTTTAACTGAAGTGTCTAGACTGGAAAATAGATTTAAATTACCAGTCATATGGTTGTTGCATCCTGAGTCTAGGTACCATATGTCATGTGGACTTTCTTGAAAAACATTGCATTCAGGTGGAGATGTTGATGCCATTAACATTGCACCTGTCGAAGTGTTGGTGCTGGTCGACTGACTTGGGATTTGTCTTCCTTGGTCATATTGCTTCTTCCTGCATTCATATGCATAATGACCAAACTTCTTACAGTAATGACATTGAATTTTTGATTTATCAAACCTCTGGCCACTTGGCTAACTTGGGTTCTGGTTATCTCTTCTGCCACCGACATTTGCAGGACTTCTGCCTCGTCCTCCTCTTGAAGAACTTCTTCCTCTGCGTCTGAAGTTGTTTCTCCCCTTGCCTCTACCACGACTTATGGATGACTATGCTGCAAATGCACCTTCCAATGATGTCTGTGATCTGCTGATTCTGTGTTCATGATTGATGAGTGAAGCTTGCAGCTCATCAATAGTAAATGTTGACATGTTTGTGTGTTCCTCTAAGGTCACAACCAAATTTTCAAATCTTGGGGGAAGACTTCTGAGAATTTTTTCAACAACCCTTTGGTCTGATACGGGTTATCCATGAGATTTCAGTTGGTTTATCAACCCAACAACTCTAGTGTAGAATGTGTTTACATTATTTGAATCTTTCATGGACAAAGATTCAAAATCTTTTCTCAGAGTCTGCAGCTTGGATGTCTTTACCTTATTCAAACCTTGATAAGCAGTCTCCAATGTATCCCATGCTTCCTTAGCATTAGTCTTTGCTGCTATTCTTGGGAGTATGCTCTCATGCATAGCTTGATGTATGAAAAACAGAGCTTTTCCATCTTTCTTCCTCTCTTCTCTCAAGACATCTTTCTCAGCCTGTGTGAGATTGTTATATGTTGCCATGTCTGCTGGTTCTGCATAACCATGCTGGACTAGCTCCCAGACATCTTGACCTCTGAATAAAGCCTTTATTGTTAAAGACCAATATTCATAATTCTTTCCTGTAAAACTTGGAGGTTGTAATGAACCAGAAGTGGAAGCCATTTTTAATTTTTTTAATTAACTTTCCTTAGAAAATTAATTTCCACTTTTTAAGACAAGATTTCTTTCTTAAAATCTTGGGCTGATATAAACCTTGCTTTGATACCAGATAGTCAAAACCAAGCCGACTAAACTTGGGTTTAGGGCTCAGTCAATATTAAGTTTTAATTTTCACTTTTCACGCCGACCATTTTACCTTTTTTCTAGTCGGGTGAAACTTGTCTATGTCCGACTAGACAAGTTTATAAATTTTAATCGGTCCTTCACTCGACCAAAATTACTTCGACTTACTTGTCCGACCGGTTTTTACCTCGACCACTTTTTACTTCGACCAAGTCGGCTCACTTCATGTCTTCGACTAGTCGGCTCACTACTTACCTTTGACCAGTCGATTGCTTCAGTCGGCTGACTCAACCGACCACTCTAATCGGCTCACTTTGGTCGAAATCTGCAAAATATGTTTCTTAGTTTAAAGACTTAAGAAATTACAAATGCTTTTCACCTATGAGTAAGATGAAGTAAAATATACACATTTACAAATCCAAATAATTTATAACAAACATATGCCCAAATATGTAGGAAGATTTGAGTCGACCAATGTGCCGTAAAACCTGGAACTTTCACGCGGTGAGATTTTTATGGGTTCTTTGATCTTTCAATTATCAGTAATTGTAAAAGACATTTACAGAAGTAAATCTGGAAATATGTGCGGCCAAATAATCATGCATTCAACCACAAACTATTTCATATATTAACTATGCGGAAATACGAAGTATTACAAACTTGTCGGTTACAAACTAGTCGGTCCAGACTCGTCGGTCTACAGAGCTTCAGCTCTTCGACTAAATCACATGCACAGAAGCTTGAGCTTCGACTGCTCTTTCTCACCCTGAGTTCCTCTGCTGTCTAATGTCTGTATATGACTCTATGTGACTGTAAACTGATTTACAATTTGCATCTTCTATTTATAGGCAACCTGAAGATTGCTACAGCATGGGTCGACTGACTTGCCATTAAAGACTGTAATTACTATCCACCTAAAAACTTAGCTTCATAAATAAATTCGACTGTATTACGCTGCCTACTCATGGACTTTTCATTCTTGTCAGACTGACGGACAAGATCTTGACTTGTACAGCCTCTGATAAAGTTGGCTGAGAGTCAAGTACAGATCTGCGAGTAATTACATTTTTCCACCATGCAACTCCTATCCACACCAATTTCCACTGCCCAATTCCTTCACTCCATATCTGCTGTCAACCAAAACCATAGTAGTCCTCCCTCTTTTCAACTCACACGACCACTACTATTGTTTCATTCTCTCCACCTCACCCCACCCCAGTTGCGGCACCTCTTATGCATAAATCCTAACTGCCAACTATTTTTATTTTCCTTCTATTCAACACAACAACTCTCACTCTAACCACCCCTCTACACAACTCTTCGCGTTTATTCAAACCGCAAAGCTAGGGACATTGCTCCTTCAATTAAAGTTCAGTTATGCAACAACTTTTTTCAATTTTAGCAGCCACAATAGCTTCATTTCCACAATATTCGACGCTTCAACATGTCTAGCCACCTTCAACACTTTCCCCAACTTTTCGTTGCTCTACTCCTCAACCCCATGTTACAGCCTCCAATCCTCACAAAATCCCAACTCTTCGGTCCCTCATTTTCATTATGGCTTGAAGTCTCCTAGTTCCTCCTCGCATTGCTCTAGATAAAAATGCCCCTGTATATCGACAATCTTTTGATGATCAAATAACAAGCTTTGTAGATAACTACTTGTCCTTTGATTCTTTGCTTTTCACACCTGAATTGGATAACATTCAAACACACCACCACACAAAGACTTGCAAAACATATTGGTGCTTTAGTTGCAGATTTAATTGTCAATTTCCTTCAATGGACAAAACTTCTATTTTGCATCCCTTGGAAAATGTTGACAACTAGACCACTGAGAAGGAAAATAAACTATTCTCAATTCTAGAGAAAAAAAAATACTTAAGAACATGTATTTTGATATGTTTCGTCTAGATCTTGAGCTAACAAGAGACACATACATTGTCATGGTCTGCACAGTGCTATTGCACCCTGCTTTGCTTTTGAAGACCCCTTCGATGTATGGATCGATGCTTTTTCCAAACAAATTCCGTCTTTATGGCATGCAAACACAGATGTACAATTTATGCATGATTCCAATGCAACAGCAACATACTGTAGCTCTTACATCATAAAAAGGCATCGCACAATGACATCTGCATTGAAAAAAATAAGAGAACACTGTTTGCTTGACAATGACGGAAAAGTAGAAACAATCTGCAAGCTTGGAAATGCGCTCCTCAATATGCAACACATGTTGATTCAACAAGCTATTCATATAATCATTTCCTTGCCAC
Organism: Pseudotsuga menziesii; assembly: GCA_001517045.1. Lineage (NCBI taxonomy): Eukaryota > Viridiplantae > Streptophyta > Pinopsida > Pinales > Pinaceae > Pseudotsuga > Pseudotsuga menziesii. The sequence continues at coordinate 16,744 of LPNX010599822.1, read as the reverse complement.
TGCACTGAACTTTAAGGAAAACAATTTTCATTAACACAAGCCTGGCAGATAAAAGAACATATGTTCTAAAGAAGCCAAAGCTATTCGAACAGGAAGCAAATAATTTAGAGAACATTATGTTCCCATCGCTTATTGACAAATACATTGGAAGACCAGTTGAGCTTGAACATACGTGTTTGGATGAATGTGCTTCTTGTTACTCATGCTATAATCTGTGCCTTGGAAAAAGCGAGCGCAATGTTGTCATACGCTTTGTTTGCTATAACGAGCACAAGGACCTAGAAAAATTTCATAGAGAAAAAGTGATGCTATTTGCGCCCTTTAGAGAACGTGAGAATGTGCTTAAGATACATTATAATACATGGGAAAAGGCATACTTAGCAAATAATCCTTCCATAGATCAAGTTGAAAAAAATTTCATAGCTAAGGTGAGAACATCTTGAGGTGACATCGACATGGCATTTAGAACAATTGATTCTAAAAATAAAAACATCCAAACTTTGAGCAATATGAAAATGACTCATCCATATGTCCATGCTATGACATCTGAGATGATCTTATGCACAAAATCTATCACAAAAACCCTAGGCCTAGTTTTAATGATATGTTTGAAACTATCAAACAACCCCACATCATTAGCAAAGAAGTCTACTAGACATTAGAAAAAAACTTAACAAACAACAACAATCAATGACAAAAGAAATTCTAATGAGAAAGCAAAATTATCAAACAACCCCAATTCACTTGTTCATAATTGGAAGCACAGGCACAAGGAAAACAACTGTTGCAAAAGCAATCTACCATGGCCCTTTCCACTTTTACAACAAGGAACTCCATAGTGATCCTTTAAAGAAAAAGGGCATTGTAGTTGCATTTCCTAGAAGAGTAGTACACAATGCAGGCGGTGTTATTGTGCATTTAGCATTCCATCTACCATTAGCACTATTAAATATGTTTCCACCGAGTTCAAATTCATTGGATATTCTTAGCAAAGACTTGGAACAACTTCGAATTTTGTTGGTAGGCGAAGCTTCCTTGATTGGTGCCCGCATGTCGTGGAACAACTTCGAATTTTGTTGGTAGGCGAAGCTTCCTTGATTGGTGCCCGCATGTCGTGGAACATTGACAAAACATTGTAGGAATTTATGCACACTCTGAACCTACCTTTTGGCAATCTCGATGTTATTTTTTGTGGTGATTTAAATTAAGCACAACTTGTAAGAGATTCATCAATATCTGAACAAGTTCGTATTCAATCGCACCCAATTCCCTATATCTTTTGGAAATACAATGTCAAATATTTCTAGCTCACAAAAGTTGTCAGGCAAGAAGACCAAAGCTTTGTATAATTCTTGAACAAAATTAGAACAAGTTCACAAATAGGTTGTAACATCGCCTTCTTGAAAAAGCATTGTTATAGACCATCACAAAATGATCCAACACTTCCTTATTTGTTTTACAGAAACAAAAATGTCGATGAGCACTGTTATCCCTAAAATATGCACCATATTGCATCTACATTGAACATTTTTCCTGTATTCTCAACCTGAAGAAGCAAATAAAAATATTATGTAAGGGGAAAATACAAACAAAAAAACCAAAGCATTTAAATAAAAGCAAATATCTACTGCAATTTTCTTCCTCTGTATGCATGCTGACATTAATTTCAAATGCCTTGTTCCAAACATGAATAAGTCTAGTGAAATATTCTTATAATCTAGTGGCATCCTTGAACCAATTACTGCAAAAAAACTTGCTAATGGACAACAAATAAAAAAAATGGCAATACAAGAAAAAGGTGAGCATGCATTGCAACTTTTGCTCTTTCTATTGGCATAGTAATTTTATTTGCCAATGGCTTAAACTCACATGAATAGACTGATGACAAATACATGCATAACAGGTAGTGTTTCTCGTAGACATATTTCTACAATTGCAAGAAAACTAACCACATGGATTCAAGTGGGAGTTCCACTGGTAAATCCCAAGGCAAAATGCCAAAGGCAGTTCACCATGGACAACAAAAAAGGTTACCTCACAAACATGTGCTTTTCACAACAAATTCAAATGCATATTATATTTCACAATTATGTTACGTATTGATACTCGCAACTTCTTTTTTTTGTCAATTCTTCCAAAACAAAGAAAATGCCAAAGCTACCATCTTATATCATGTAACTGTGCTCAGGAACATATAAAAATCTCTTTGAGGGAGATGTAGTGGGCTTGTATGGACCTGCACAATTGTAATGTCCCCAATTTTTGTAATTTTTTCTTTTAAATACGAGATTAACAATAACAAGAATTGAGATCCTTGTTCCATCATAAAACATATTTACCAATAATGTAACAATAATCATAGACAATATCTCTAAGAAACAATTTTACCATCTGCACATCATAACATTATCTGTAGAGTTTTCTTTTTGTTTGCAAGAAATCAACTCATTAATTAAGGAAGACTTCAATTCAGGCATATGAAACATGTTTACTTAGCTTCTGATCTAACAACCCTACTATGTGTTTATGCAGGTAATATATGTACACATTCCATCAATACTTGATCTATCAGGATACCAGACTTAATCACTCCAAGGTGAGAAATTCTTATACATATAAGCTTTACAAAGGTTCAAATAGTCATATTTCTATTATTAATCTTGTCATCGTTTGTTGTTACAAATCCCTAATGAGTGTTGTCTTGTATCAGTTTCTCCATAAATCAAGGGTTGCGATGGTTGTTGTATGTCAAGCTACCCTTAGAAATCAAAGGGTTTCTTTTAGAAGTAAATTGAAGATAATTAATTCCAAACTTGGGTAAATAAAATCCAAATCCTAGTAGACCTATATCCACTATCCCAATCTTTTGGGCTAGGTATAGAGTGAGATGGATAACCACATATTATAAGATTGAAGGTGTAAACATATTGATCTCAACATAGTTAAATATATTCAAAATACGTATAAACATTAGACTCCACATTTCACATTTTGTCAGAGCTATTAATATTTTGTATTGGTGTCACTCTTCTATACTTTGGAGGGTTTCGAGGATTCTTAGCTCAATAGTGGTTCCTCTTAGCATTCAGAGGGCTCTTTCTTATCCAAGTACTTCCTGAATAATCCCTATCGGGGTTCTTGGTTCCTTTCGTGTATATTAATTGTTGCAACAACAAATCATTGGTTTATTAATTGTGTTTCAACTCACCTTGATGTTGGGCTCAGTCTTCAGTCAATATCGACACAAAATCATCATCAACATATCGAGGGTAAGCCTTTATCACTGTGAATATTTCATTACATTATTCACCCAATGTTTTTTTAATATTCAGAGTTTACTGTCATCTAACTTTGGTTCTATGATAATGTAGGTGTACTCTAACAATAGAGACCGAGTTTAAATTATAGCTTCTATCTAGGCTCCTCCTGGTAAGCAATGTTTCTCTATATTGGATTGAATTCTTCCTGAATTGGATGTGTTAGCTCACAACGTTAGGTAAAGAGGATCTATTACTTGATGATGACATCATCATCACGTTTTTTCAGGTATTTCTTGTTTTTGGGGTAGCGGGGTTCGTCAAAAGTATGCAGTGTGGGTACTCGTTGGATGCAAAATTAAATTCCACATCCAACGAGCTCTCCTGCTCAGAATTTGAGTAAAAACACAGGGAGATATGTCGAAAATACAAACACAAAAGTAGTTTTTTTCATTCTTCCTCCAAAATTAATAACTATTATTTTATTATTTTAACTATTATTTTTCTTAGGAGACCCATTTTAGACCTCAAATTTCCTCTAATGGGTGTTTTTTTTTGTACTTGGTTGTTCAACTATTGCATAAGCCTTGTGCTTGGCCTTACGCCAAATCATGGCTTGAAGGGTTGTATTGCATCTGCATGTTTTAATTTGGTTGAGTGGTCACAGTGAAGGTTGTTTGTTCTACCTACTTCAATCCCTATTTCAATGAAGCCATTTGCGTGTTTACACATATGCTACACCTACATGGATGTATCCATATTTAAGATGTAACAAATTGGGTCTTTGATCATGAAGAAGGATGCTTAGCACATGCTGTGCATCTTTTCCAATAACCCTTGTTATGACAAAGCATTGAGAAATCGATTCGATGGCTAGCACACGTTTTGCATTTAGAGGTAAAATATAATGAATAGTCATGTAGCTAAATAAAGGGAGTAAGCTAAACTCTAGGACCATTTGCAGCCAAAATCTGACGGAAGTTGTTCAAATGGTAGTTTTCAGTGATTGGATTGCATAATCTGGGTGCCCCAAGGGTAACCGAGGCTTCTGAATGCGTTTCTACAATAAAAATTGCAATTTCAACACTGAAAATGAGATTTCATGCCTGAGACAGAGCCAAATAAAATATTTGATCTTACATGGAATCTTGACTTTCCATAGAGCAGTAAACCACCACACAGGGTTAGGGTCTTGAGTTAGTAGTTTTAGACATATCGGTTCAGAGTCATGTAAATTTAACTTTGGATTACTTATACTTTTAAAATAAATTTTATAGTTTGTGAAAATCTATTTACTAATACTAGCACAACCATTAAACTTGAATTCCATACTAGGAAACTCTTCCATTCATTCATCCCTTCCATAGAATTTTTTGACCGTATAGAGAACGAAACTTCCAGGACCAATGTAAGTCCTTCTAGTATCGATTCAGAATAGGAACTCTTGTTGCAATCAACTAATGGATTTGGATCACAATTCATGAATAAAAAATTTGAATGATTATGTTGACGTATTTGACCAATCAAACGTTTTACAGTTAGGAAACTGAATGAATTGACCATTGGAACTTACATGTTCCATCGGTTCGCAGGAACTCGATCCATCCAAATAATGATCATGATAAAATGCGTAAAGATCTTCCTGAAAAAAGAGTTACTTTAGACCATACGTGCTTGAACCTAGAACCATACGATTTATCTTCTTTGTTGTCCCGCACCTTACTTAATCCCATACGCTCTTTTCCCTCTAGCCAGCAGCTCTCACTTCTAATAAAACTTGACTACCCTCCCTTTCAGTAGCTCGCATCCAACCACAATCTTGATCGATCCATTGCCAGTCCATAGCTTGAGTCATGATCTATGGCTGGGAGCAGTTGAGGACTGCCTTCTCGTAAGTAGAAACATGGCATTGCTCAAGCTACCATGCTTGCTTCGAAAGCCTGCTACTTCCTACTTTCTATTGAGGAAAAGGACACAAACAACAAGATCACATTTGTGAAGGCAAAATACATCATCGCCAGGGCATAATACGTCATCATTGTAGAGAGAATCCTTAGGGAAAAACACCCTCATCGCCGAAGTGTATTCTACCATAAGATGTGGCTTTAATTGCAGGCCTACACAGAGAGAGGAGAGACGCATATGTGCTTAGAATTTATAAAGAGGTTGGGTACAATCTGGCTCTCCTCGTGGTGCTGGTTGTTAGGTAGGGGGATATATGCCTAGACAGATAGAGCTAGCCGAGATATGCTTTGTTTCACACTTGCTTGGATTCAGGCATTGATAGCTTAGTGAGTTGGGTAATGCTTTTGACTTGTGCCTTCATTAATTGCTTCATAGCTATCACTAGATCTTATAAGAGCAGTGGGTCGGGATTAGACTGGGATAACCTATATAGTAGTCACCCCCTAGGAAATGAAGTGAGTGCTGCCCAACCCTTTCATTGGGATGATCCAGACAACAATATGAAATAAAGTAGATGCCATACCTTCTACACTCTTCTCCTTGTATAGGATTAAAGAGAAATAAAACTATTGTGGGGCAACATATCGAGAAGCCAATTCACATATTGGGAAACCAATTAACTAATTCATAGTGTCAACTATGGGCATTGGCTACCACAAGGGGGTGGATGGTCAAGCTGCCCATCATTATTTCAGTTATATTTAATAAATTGTATAATATATTATTATTATTATTATTATTATTATTATTTGTTTTTTAAAATTACTTAGCCATCAAACCCCAAGTTTTATGCAATTATTATTATTATTTATTTTTTAAAATTACTTAGCCCACCATTATTTCAGTTATATTTAATAAATTGCATAATATACTATTATTATTATTATTATTTGTTTTTTTTTAAATTACTTAGCCATCAAACCCCAAGTTTTATACACTTATTATTATTATTATTTTTTTTAAATTACTTAGCCATCGAACCCCAAGTTTTATGCAATGTATAAAGATGATAAAACTTAAAATTTTATCATAATTTGATATAATAGGTAAATTTTTGCTTATTTTAAATCAATTTATTAAGCCATGCTCTTTTAAGGCTTCCATAACTAATTAATAAATTATTGTATCCAATGTATCTAATTAAATCAAAACTAATTTTTATACAAATATATTCTTTTCTAATCAAGAAAACAAGATTTAAACTATTTATTTAATTACCTTCAGAGTCATAAGAGTATCAAACTAAAAAAGTTAAAATATTAACTATTTATTCAATTACCTTCTAATCATAAAAGTATCAAACTAAAAAAGTTAAAATATTAACTATTTATTCAATTATCCTCTAGTCATAAGAGTATGAAACTAAAAAAGTTAAAATATTAACTATTTATTTAATTACTCTCTAGTCATAAGAGTATCAAGCTAAAAAAATTAAAATATTTTAAAAATAACATCAACCTTGAAATATCCAATAATTTATTATTTATTAAGAGAAAATAAATCTTAATAACTTATTGTTTGATTGAGATAATTAAATTAAACTTAAATTAAATTTATTGTTTCATTAAGAGAATTAAACTTAAATTTAATTTGAGAAAATAAATCTTAATAATTTATTAATGGTTTGATTGAGAGAATTAAACTTAAATTCAAGATTAATGTTTAACGAATAATTCTCAGTATTGACTTATGACATTATGAAAATAATAACAAATGAGGGCCTCACAAATTCGTAATCTCATTATTTACCCACTTTTTATTCATATCATTTGACTCGAAAAAACTCTATATTAAGAGAAAGAGATTAAAACCATATAAAATTGTAGACATTTCTTTTGTACTTGCATTATTCATTGTGTATGTCATTTTTCCATTGTATTAAACGAATTGATTAAAGGCATATAAAGTTGTAGACACTTCTTTTGTACTTGCATTATTCATCGTGTATGTCATTTTGCCATTGTCTTAAACGGAATGGTTATTGACTTTGGCACCTCACCTATCCCAATCAGACTTTATTTTGGGATATTTATACCATGCTATATTGGATTGAATTTGGATATTGATTGAATTTGTATATTTTAACCATGCTATATCAGATTGAATTGAAATCAAATGAACTTTATATTGTGTTAGTGTTTTAAATTTTTGATGTTGTTGAGATATGATATTTATAATAATAATTTAATTTTTAAATTATGATTTAACTAAACATGGAATGATCATAACTAAATTGTGAATTGGTGTACGGAATTTTTTGTGATATAAAGAATGATCATCAAACTCTACACAAATATATAAAAATAAACTTAATATTAAAAATATTTATTAACATTGAATTATTGTACTATTATATAGTTTAGTGGAGCGGAATACGTGTACGCCCATAAGGCATAAAAATTTGAAAGATATCACTTGGATTATTGCATTTGCTTTGATTGTTCGCTTGGACTTTGTGAAGTTCCTCTAAGTAAGGAGATGTGGTTTCTGGGGTATTCTCATGTCAATCATAGAAATTCTTTCCCTTTCCTTACTAGCATTTGCACCGAGAGGTGTAAAGGAACGTCGAGAGGGTAAAAATATTGAGTTTTTCCGCAACTGAACCTTTCTGACTTACCTTGGGAGACTGGAAATTACAATTTAATAATACTTTTGTGGGTACTACTGACCCGAGGTTTTACCTCAAGACATTCATGACTAAATACATCAATGACATCCTCGATCGGAGGATCAACATATGTCTCTCCCCCCGCTCTCTTTCTGCCCCTCTCTCTCCCCCCCTCTCCCCCTCCCTCTCGCTTCCCCTCTCTCCCTCTCTCTCGCTCCCCTTCTCTCTTTCCTCCCTCTCTCCCCCCTTCTTCATCCCCCTCTTTCTCTCTCCCTCCCTCAAAATAAAAATCGAAGCTTGCCTTTAAGCTCTAACCACTTTATTAATGTTACATAGTAAGCTACTTGTTTGTTTTCTTTAATAATCTCTTCTTTTTCCAATCTTTAAAGTAGTGTGTTTTGTTGGGTCTTTTATTGGGTTAGTATATTGCTCAAGCAAGTGCTATATATATGGTGTAGTCATTCAAAGGTCTCGATGATACTCCTTTGTATGGTACTAACATGATTTTTGAGTCCCCAGCGGTACATATTAACCATAAATTTCCAACTTAAGCTGGATGCTTTAATTGTTAATTCAAACTTGATATGCTCATTTATGAGCCATCTAAATCAAACCAAGGTTGTGTTTTTTAAGGCGGTAATTTAGTCAACACTAATTGATGAATTTAAGGATTCTATAGAGGAGACTATTGCTGCTAGTATATTGATGCCTATCACTACAAAGAACAACGAGGTTATGCTATGCAGTGAGGATTCTCATATTTGTGATTCACTTGAAATCTAATGTAGATAATTCAGCTTTTTGAGGTAGAAAGTTGTAGTCTAGGTCTCTATCAAAGTCTAGGTATGAAATGAATTATAAAGGTTTAGAGGAAGATGAAGAATTGATACCAACAGATAGCAGATAGGTATATATCATGCTAGAAAACATGCATAAAGAAGACTCTAGAGTCTAAATCCATGGACATGGCTTACCACTAAAAAAATTCATTTTAAAATTATTTATTTATTAGAAAAAACAATTTCATAAATCATTTACTAAAAGCAATTTCAAAAATAAAAATATTTAATATATGAAAATTATGTTTAAAATTAAGTTTATATAAATATAATTATTTTATTAAAATTTATTAATATATTTTTTGAATTTATTAATTTAAATTTGAATTTGAATTAGTTTAAAACTTGATCACTTAACCCATCATCAAAAGATCATAATGATAATTTAAATATATATTGATAATTTAAATATATAAATATAGTTTTGGAATAAATATAAATAAAATGGAAGAAAATCACTTATCTATCACTATTTTCTTTTACAAAGTAACTATTTAAGAACATGTTGGTAGGTACAACAAGCCCATGGTTAAAATGGTTAAAATTTTCGGCTATTATTATCCCGTGATCCAGTAGGGACCGAAGAAGGCGGCATGGAGTTGATCGGTTAAATACATGTTTTGAAAACGCTCAGGTTTTATTCTGTCTGTTTGTATTCTTTCCGCATAACTTCTTCCTCCGCCAAGTCCATTCTTATTTTAAACTCCCTCTGCGTTCTTTCTGATCGGTCTGCCTCTAAATTTGGTGGATATTTTGGCCTCTAAATTGGTATGATTTGCAGGAAGAAGAAAAAGAACCGGAGAGAAAAAATTTCTCACCTATGGAGTGGCGCAACCAGGTTCAGGGATGGAGAACTTTTTGCAGTGGATCATCGATAAGGCTGCTAAATTTGGCAGTGACAGAGGGACCTTCCGTTAAAATTTCCAAAGGTGTAGTAAGTCTAAATTTGTCCCTTCCAAACCCCCAAAATCTATCACTTGTTAGCACTAAAGTGAACCCGCACATGGCGAGATTCTATTTGTTAGGGGGGCGAGGAATCTTCTGAGACAATGTCTCCATAGAGAACGCCTTCGACGTAATTATGTTCAAGTTGTGGTTGAAAAGAGATGTTTCAATACCACCTGGTGGTATTGCTAGGTTCTCTCACATGAAAATAAGCATTGGGCAAAATCTTAAGCCCCAATAGAGTAAAAAGTGATGTTGTTGGGTTAGTGTGGCCCTATAACGTCTAAGGATGAACATAACCCATCACCATCATCCATGGTGATGGTCATTGAAGCATGCATCCATGGTCATTGAAGCATGCATGTCTGCAAAGCCTAATTAACTATTTGCTACTCAGAGAGCAGCAAAAGTATTATTACTACCACTAGCATGCTTGTATAATTTTAATTAATTAATTAAAATATTGGAACAAAAGCAAACGGCTAGATGAACAATAAACACACACCATAGACAGCCACTCCAGGACTGCACATCCATAGGTGCCACTCTTCCGCTCATTATAATTATAAGTGTGAGTGTTTTGAGGTGAGTAGGATAAAAAACAACTAAAAAGGCCAGCTTTTTTGGCAAATTTATGATAGAAACCTGTCAAAATTGTTCCTAGAAATTGCAATTTCCTCAATTCTGCAATTTCAGCAATTGTAATTGCATAATGTTCCTAGAATCTGCAATTGCATGCGATTTGAGCACTCCATATTGCTGAAATTGCATAATTGTTCCTAGAAATTGCAATTTCCGCAATTCTGCAATTTCAGCAATGGTAATTGCATGCGATTTGAGCACTCCATATTGTGATTTCAGCTAGAATTGCTCTGCTGGATTCTGGTGGGTTGGGAGCATTTTGGTTAGTGCATATACTGTGTTGTTTTGAAGCGAGAAGGATAAAAGACAAATAAAACACCCTGCTTTTTTGGCGAATTTTTGATAAAAACCAGTCAAAATTATTCCTAGAAATTGCCATTTCCGCAATTGTAATTGCATGCGATTTTAAAACTACCCAGATGTGCTCAAATTAAGATTTCAGCACTCCATATTGTGATTTCAGCTGGAATTGCTCTGCTGGATTCCGGTGGGTTAGGAGTGTTTTGGTTAGAGCTTCTACTGCGTCATTTTGAAGGTGTTGCGTTCATGGGCGAGGCAGTACAATGATGGTTTGACGCTACACCGCTAGATAGATCGTATATTACAAAGAGACATTGATAGATAGATAAAGAAAGGCAGCTCAGCTCCACCCACACTCATATGTTTGTTATAGGTGGACCGTGGATGGAAGCCTTTTGCATCATGGATTTGCAGTATATTAATTGAATGCTTTAAGGAGGCGTGACAATCTCCGAGAGCCATTCACACGTGACTAAGAGGCTGGGGCGAGAGGCAAGAGGAAGAGGGATTTTACCACAACAGGTGAGGATGGGGAGTCGGGGACCAAGGACTAGGATTTCAACAGAGATGAAAGATAAAAAAAGTATTATAAATTAAAAACGAGTGGCCCGGTACTACAGGAGACATGGGAGAAATAAAGTTAGAGCCACTGTAAGAGGAGTCATCAAATATTGGAATATAGTGTATTTTGTGATAATGTGATACCTACAATAAACACAAACAAATTTGTAATTTTGTATAAAGGCATTATTTCGTAAACAAAGGATCTCATAATTGATATGGTTATAGGCATGTAGACTACTTGCCCATCCTAGATATTTGACTTTAACATTCGAATCTGAAGTTACTTGGAACTTCTTTGTGGCTTGAGATGAATTAATGAAAGATAACCTAGTGTCCCCGTTACAGTTATGAGGGCGTCCATTTTAGTTGGTGGAGCATTTAATTTCATTGTGTTGATCCATAATCAGAGTTGCTTGTTCTGGAACAGCTTTCAGCCATTAGTTCTGTCGTCCCAAAATAACCACTCAATTTCCATAAACGTAAAAAGAAATTCAGTATTCATCCAAACTCCATCTGTCGAGGCTTCTTAGATGGGCGCCAGTGGTGGCGTGTTGGCATGTGTGAATTGAATGATGACTTCAATTAATGTTGGGGTAGTCTGTCTTAATGCACTCATTTACAATGGCATCCATTTATTTCTGTCATTAATGGCTGAAGACCTGATATTCTCTGCAGCTGACACTGACGGCACTTACTTTGATTCTCCATGAAGGCTAAGCCATGAGAGCTGAAGATTTGATGGTGACCTGTGGACATTAAATTTAAATTAAATTAATTTTGGGCATACATATTAAATTAATGCCGGGGCTTCCACTGAAGGCACTTACTTTGATGCCACCGATGAATGCTAAATTATGAGCGCTGAGGACTTGATATTCTTTGTTTGATTTCTTCTTGAGATGATAACAGTTTTGCTTAACTGGGTTTCCATACATGACATCTTAAATGGATGTTTTTAGTTGTCTTAAAATAGTCTGATGTCTGATTTCTCTATGGGATCAAATATTCTATTTCAGGATCAATATAATTCAGGCATCATCTCTCAATTATCCATTTTCTGTAATAAGATAACTTTTTGTTGCATAAATCTTGCGGATTTACTGTGTCTTTCAGTGCAAAAAATATAATTGGGGGGAGAGTGCTTGACATTTATTCCACCGTGATGGAGGCTCTCTTTATCATACATTATTTGATGTTCCTATTTGAGGAAGTTCTTCCTATATAAATTTGGGGGAGGGTGTGCTTGGGATCTATTTTAAGCATGATGTAGGCTCTTCTTCATCCGCACTTTAGTTGATGTTCCTAATTGATAAAGTTCTACCTATATAACATTTGTTCAGGCTCTGTTAAGGATTTTATGCTGGTTTTTTCAATCTAGTTTTGCTTTTATATCTAGTTTGTGTATCACCTTTTTTTTTTATTATATCTATTTTTTTAAAAATATTTTCATCTTGTCAATCTATATTTCTTTGATATATGACTTGTAAAACGTATCTGTAGTGGATATGCTTTTTTAGTCTCTGCAGTAGGCAGAGATTATATGTTCCGCTGTTGTATATTAATTTGAACCGTAGGCTGTTGATTGGTTGGACCTCCATCTTTTTATTAGATGAAGAATTGAACAATAAAAATAAATAAATAAAATCTAAATAAAATCTGGTATTTTATTTACTATGGTTTTCAACTTTGCCGGTTTGTTTGCTATTATTATTAATCAATCGTACAGCCTACCTATGAGAGCAGAGGTAAGCTATGACAGAGATGGCAATTGATACACCTGATACTGTCTGGAGGCGTTCTAGAACTTATGTTTCCAATTCTACCGTATAGATCTTAAAACAGAGCAACCACATTTTCAGTGTTTCATCAGTGATTTGTGTGGATTCATCTGTCCGTTGTTATTGTAGTTTATAGGGACAGAGCTTGCAGTTATGATCCGCAGTATGTGTGGGCTGCATGAGTCATCTGTGAGCTTGGTGAGAATTTTTCTTTGGGGTAAAAGAGAAAGGTGATGGTTACAGGTTCATGTGGTAGTCGCAGTATTCTTCATTGGAGAAGGATAGAAGCTTCAGGGGTGAGAAGGTTAGAAGGTTGAGGTTTAACAGGTAAGAGATTTCTTAGTAGCATGTTTTCTTATCTGAAGAAAAAACAATATTTTGAATGGATGGTCTCAGATCCTGTGTTTTTTGCGTTCATTGTTTCTTAGCTGTCTGGAACAGACATGTCTACAATGTGATTGAACTTGAGCATCAGCTTTGTCTAAACGGCCACAGAACGTTCTCCTCTTTCAAGGAAACCAGATTTCAAAGCCAAGTTTGAGCAATTCTAGTTGTTTTGGGATATGATAGGATTAATTTCCTGGTCCCTAGATTTTCATTTCACTGCATGGATATGCCATTTCGCATTCTCTCTATCAATATTAAATCCAAACTAACCTGAAAAGAATTCGCTGCCTAGCTATGGAGATTATTACTTATTTTATTTGTATTGCCCTTGAATGACTGCAACTAGTTAGCATGTGTTACTGTTTAGTTTGATTTCTCCAGATATGTAACATCTGTGATGAACACCACAAATCAAGGCACCTTTAAACACTTCCATCTCATGGGTCGATAATCAGCTGATAATCAGTAGCTGGTTATTTGCTTGGCTATATAGTGTCTGATCTAACCTCATTGTTCCAGACTCGAGTCTTCAAACTAACCTCTTAGCTTTTGGTCGTTTGATGACAACTTGTGAAATCGCTCTATAAGGTATAACTCTAAGCTAAACTAGTGGAATTTCTGAATCATTGGATTAATTGTTGACTTCAGTGCTTCAGCAACACTTCCTAATCTCTCTGAGCTATTCTTGTAGGTCTCGGTTTGTGCCTCAAGGAGCAGCCCTCTGATATTGTGTTTGCGCAATATCGAGAGACTTTTATACACAGGGCTAAATAGTAAAAACCTATCTAATATTCCATAAAATGACAAAGAAACTCTCTGGGCCTATTTTAATACTAGGATCCGGCATTTTGGGTTCACACCTATCTAATATTCCATAAAACGATAAAGCAAATCTCTGGGCCTATTTTAATACAAGGTTGCAGAATTTTGGGCTCAGAAGAGCAGCCATGCTATGCAGATAAAGAGGAAAAACTGACATCTTTATTTCCCTATACCATTGACATAAACCCCCCAGAGAATAATACAGAACATGGGAGCTGGAAGAGCAAGCTTGAAGAGGACATGAAAGCAACTGATTTTCAAGACAACAGGAACCATGTATCAGAGGAAAGCAGCAGTGATATATTAGGAGCAGAAGGCGCTGCACTATAGCAACTCTCTTTTCTGTTCAATTTTTGGTTTTCAGAATAGTTTAAGGTAAGGAAATCACAGACTTGACTTAACCAATGTAGGGACAATCTGTTGATAATGATCATAGCCTCATTTCAGCATTTATTTTAGCCCTTGTTTCAGTGTTTCAGCTTACAGTAGCGTGGAATGCCTTTGGGCATGGCAGTTTTTTGTCCTTTATTTTGTTCACAACCTTGACAATGCTGTTTTACTAACCCTCACCGGTCGATGCCAGTGAGTTAAATCAAATTAAGAGAATTTTTCTGCTGTCATGACAGGATGGTAATTAGCTAGAATTCACCTTCATTTATGGAGCAGTTGAAAATGGTTGGTATACACTCTGTTGCTGGTTTGATTATTATGAATTTTAGTTTCTCTAATAGATGTTTTTTTGAACAAATATTACGAGGTCAATAAATTTATCTTGTTTCGACCGAAAGCTTTTGTAAATTCTCTGTGAATAAAATTCTTTCGTGGTTGTGATGATTATTTTTGCCTTATTTTATTGTGGATGTGGGTATGGTGGGGTGAGATTTTGGGTTGGAACAATCTTTTGGTAGGCTAGTCTTCGCTCTTCAATACACCTAATTCAAACCTTTCAATAAACTGTTTGTGTAGCTCTCACCGACTTCATCCATTTTGTAGTTTGAAAAAAAAAATTACATATATTCTTCAGGTTCATACAATTAAAAAAAACATACATACCCACCTCTGAAGATTAGCATGTATTTGTAACTAGTGTACCGTAGTCTTTTCCTTTTCTTGCCAGTTAAGGATATGGATAGGGCCAAAGTTCCATTATTCATTGTACCATCTACCCTGCACTATGGTTTCCTTGAGAAAAACAGTTGCTTCTGCTTCTTTCGATGCTTTCTAACTAATGATCGGCAATTGCTCTGCTAAATGATTATTATGCTTTCTTGTTTGGGATAGTTATTGTCGTTGGATCCCGGAAAATTATTTTCAGATTAAGTATTTATTTGAATTTCCCCGAGCCATTTTAAAATGGCCTCCACAAATTTTGATCAATTTTGAGAGCAATAAGTATTTTTTCAGTAGGGACGTTTCTTTTAGTTAGATTCACTTTTTCTCTGGTGTTAACTAATCTCTTGAATTCTTTGTCCGCTTTTTATTTGGTTTTCCATTTATATACATACCTGGATGGATGCCCATATCTCTGTATATGCACCATGAATATGTGAAACAACATGGAGTGAATTGTCCATAAATTCATCTGCACAGTCAATCTGATTACTCTAATGGAATTCTTAAAATTTGACAAGCGTTGTCCATCATGAAGTCGTATGGTTCCATAAATTTGCCTGCACAGTCAATCTGACTACAGCGATGAAAGTCTTTCAATTTGATAAGTGTTGTCCGTATTCTCTTATCATCATGGTGTAGTGGGTATCCATGGTTTAAAACTGGTAAACTTTTGTGGTAAACTGGGAGCTGGATTCAATTTAACAACTTGTGTTTGTTTGGTTCTGTTTCCATTTTAGAAATATAGTTTCAACAATCCCCAAAGGTAATAATGGAAGTTTAGTGACTGGTGTGAAGTTCCATTATTCCTCATGCCAGCTCGCCGATCCTTTGGTTTTCCATGCCAAGCAGTGGCTTCTGTTTCTTTCAGTGCTTTCATCTAATGGCCCAGCTATTCTTTCAGTGCTCACCTAATGTTCTATTATTTCACTTTATTGGGCTGATCATTTGGGATAGTTCCTTGCACACCACTGGGCCTTGTTACTTTGCTTGTTCCTGAACCTTAATAACATTAGAGAAATGTACTGTCAATTATTCTATTCGGTCCCTTGGAGTCCTTCGACTCTAAAATCTGATCTTAAATCTGATGTTGAGTCCAACCAATTCTTTGGAAACATCTTCCCTAGCCTTTGGCTTCAAACGCCATTTCTATTGTTGATTTACTTTCCAAATCCATATTATATTCTGATGGTGTGTAGAGAATTGCATGTTGAATCAACTGGTCCGTCATTCTTATTGCTTGGATCTCTTGGAGCTAGAACCTTCTCTATTAATGCATCAAGTCGGTATCAAGACCAATAAGACACTAAACAAGTAAAGGGCTAGGAAGACAGTTAAGAGCTAGGGATAACATGTTATGCCAGTTCATTTATTGTCCATTTAAGCATGGTTACGGGAAGCATGGGGTAATCTATCGCGCCTATCTCATCTTGCCTATGTTAAGTCTTCACTATACGTAATTAAGGCCTTGCAAATTGATGCAGGAGCACCAAGTAAAGTCAGCAATGTGATGTCTTGATCACATGT
>LPNX010599814.1:12546-29340 GCA_001517045.1 Pseudotsuga menziesii | reverse complement strand
AAGTCGGCGAATTCCCACATAAATACAACATAACAGTAGAATAACATAACGAAATCATGTTATTCCTACTATTCCAAGAAACAAATCTCATATATAAATAACTACGCTAAGAAACAAAAGAGTATCCAAACGAGAAAACGAGTTATAAGAAGCAATTGCAATACTTATCATAATTTGAAAAATCCAAATACCATTGTAGAAGTTGTTGGAAAATATTTACAAAATGGTTCAACTAAATGTTTCAACTAGACCAAATAATAGTCATTAATGTTGAATCTTGACAATAGTATTAGAAGAACTTAATGAATCTAAGCAATAAACACTTGGATTAAAGTTTTCAAAACAAATTCTTGATTACAACAAACCAATACACTACACATAGACACACAAAAATATATATGTTTTTTTCCACCAGCCCTCCCTAATATCCATATCATTCGAATGCTGATTGATTTTCACTCTTAATTTCCTCCTCCTCTTCATGATTAAATCATTCTTAATGTTGAAAGATTTCCTTATTTCTTCAAGTGTCATCCCCTTCATTATATTTACCACACCTTGGCATGTCAAATCAAACACATTCTTTATGTGGAGATAATTTCCAGCATGCACAAACCCAAATCTTGATAAGCCAAAATTTCCATAAAATTTACAAAAAATATAGATCTTGAAAAAAAAACCACATACACAACATCACAAAGAAAACCCCAAAAAAATATTGGAGAAATGAGAGCATTTGAGTAATTATGCATTTAATAAAAACATTTCAAGAATATTCAAATAAAGTAAAATCAATCATCTAAAATCAATCATCTAACTAAATAGTAGTATAAATTTTTAAAATAATAGAAAAATGTTAATGTGGAATTCGTATATTTAGAGGGTTGTCCCCAACACAAGTTTCATTCTTCATGTGGTCGATTTCACTATAAAGGCATGAGAAATCAAAGGGATAGAGGCTAAGAGAAATTCGATAGGGATTAGGGAATCATAAAACTTACAAATAATAAAAAAATTAGCTCTTAAGGGAATGTTTCTCATATATGAAAATAAAAAATAAGCAAAAAATTAGTTCTTAAGAGAGATGTTTCTTATATACACAAATCATGAGTAAAGTGTATGTTCACTATTGAGGTCAACATATTCTACAAATATTGACCATGTGTTTCATTAGTAAATTTCTAGCTGGACAAGGGATGGGCCCACCTCAAAGCTCCAAGTTACTTTAGTAGAATAGACAACCATGGGAAAGATTTCTAGAACTAAAATACTATGATCTTCTAAATTTAGAAGACCTAAGATTTCTATTTCCAAAAATGTACCACATTTACACTTTGAAAAATGTATATAAATTTTCTAAACCTCATGATTGCATAAAAATAAGAATTGTGGAATAAAATATGGAAATGAAACTCACATATGAACAACAAAATGAAACTAGAAATGAGTATCTAAAAGTCACCTGTTTCAAAAAATACTTCTCAAAATATACAAAGAATAAAAAAACTGAAATTTCATACAACATGAAAACAAAATTTAAAAAAGCAATGTTTTATTTGCTTGCCGATAAATATATATAAACCTTAGATACAAAGATTTTTCTCACTATATGAAACTAAAATTTTGAAAACAATGCTTTAATTGCTTTCGCAAATAAACCTTAAATACAAATATATTGCACACATTTCTTTATTTAAATGGTTCTTAGGTAACCATTAAAAATAAAATTTAGAAAATCTATAGTTTTGTTCGTAAAAATATCCAAAAATTTAGAAGAAATGCATCCATAAAATAAAACCCCAAATTTCATACTACATACAAAAAAGCAAAAAATTAAGATTTCAATGTTTTCCCTTAAAATGTATATGGAAAAAATTTAACATGAATACACAAAGACTGTATAATACTCTATCAAACCTTGTAAGAGAATCATCCCAAAATCGTTTTAAAAAAACCATATAATTGGATGCCTCAAAAAATAACTAAATTAACCTCCAAATGTAATATAAGAAGTCAAATGGGTCAAAACATAGGGCTCGCTAGAAACCACACTTATGACCAGCCTATCAAACTTGTTTTTCGAGTACTTACCTATATACAGACATGATTATGTATAATGTAATACTTTTTTGTGGGTTAACACTCCAATATCCTATAGGGGCTAGAAAAGATATCCATGACACTCTTATTAACTCTCTCAAAAAAGAATAAAATAGTTACAAAGTCTACGTTAATGATAACCGTTTAGTCCAAATGGATTGCAAGAAGCCCTAAAAAATTGAATAATACTAATTATCTATTCCAAAAATTCATTAACAACCAAAAAATTTTGAGAGACTCTAAGTTAAGGTGGATGAGATAAAAGTGCACTTCCCAAAGGATTCCCAAACGATGCAAATTGATTAAATAAAAAACCCTCAATGCAAATGAGTTTAAAGAATACATATCCACAATTTTAGAAGAAACACATCCATATAAGAAAACCCCAAATTTCATAGTAAAAAAATAAAAATTAGTTAGTGTTTTCACCTAAAATATTTCAAGAAGAAGTTTAAGATGAATACATGAAGACAACGCTTAATGGATACTCCATCAAATCCTCTAAAAGGGTCATCCCAAAGTTGTTCTTGTTGATTTATATGTAACTTTGGAATGTATTTCACTTGTATTTCTTATATGTTGTAACCCAATTTTTATTCCGAGATGTACTTGAGTTATGTCATGCCCCGATGCTCCTATTGGGAAGGTCTATCATGTAAACAAGTCATTTCAAGTCATTGTGGGTAACCCTCCTATTGTCTAAGGGTTAAGCTCCTCGGAGTTCCGGGGCACTAGGGTTATTAGAATATCCTAGTAGAGGTCGGCCCTGGTACGGTTTTAGTCATGTCGGGATTAGTATAAATAGAGAACTGGAGTCTCTATTTACTACACAACTTATACAAACTCAAGTGTAGCACATAGTTGAGGAAGGAGAAGACACTGGGGCTAGACAAGAAGAATGTTACTGCTGCCGGGAGATCACTTACTGTTTTGGGGATTTTCTATTTTGGTGTTAATTCTATCTCTGAGGAAGTTGCATGGTTTTCACCATTTACGGTTTTTCCAAGGATAAACTCTATGTTCATTGTCTCTTGTGTTTGATTGATGTGCTTGTTATTCTCTCTGTAAAGATCCAAATATAATGCTCGTGATGAAATTCTAAATTGGTATCAGAGCTAACCTCAGAAGAAGACACTGTGTAGCTACGAGAACTAGGGATTCCTAGTTTGTGGATCTTCCGCCATAGATTTTTAGCTAAAGTAAGGTGGAACACCTCTCCTCCTTAGGGCGCATATTTATGTCGAAGCAAAATCCAATTCTGAGATTTTTCAGTTTTGGACCCAATGCTGCTACTGAAAATTAGGGATTTTCACAGAAGAGGAAGTTTTCAGTGAGCCCATGCCTATATTGATTTCCTCCCCAAAATCGAAGTTAGGGATAAATTTCAAGGCATTTTGGTGGAGAGAAATCTAGAAAATAAAAACCCTAATTTTCTACTGAACTAGCACTGTAGGATTTCGGCTCCAAATATAGATCTGACATCTTGGCCTAGTAAGATCTAAATCTTTTTTATTTTCATTTGAGGTTCTCAGTTTAAGATGTCTCATCATACCAAGCTTGAGGGAGCTAATAACTTCTAAGCTTGGAAGTATAGGATCTCCTTGGTCCTCGAAGAGAATGAGTTGGACTCCTATATCAATGAGGAGGTTCTAGTTCAAGAGGGAGATCAAGCTAAGGCCTTACATTAGAAGAAGTTGGTGATGGCAAAAAGAATCATTGCTGATTCTATCAAGGATCATCTCATACCACAGGTGACCTCCCTCAAGACACCTAAAGCTATGTTTGATGCCCTAACCAAATTCTTTGAAGGGAAGAACATAAACAGGTAGATGACTTTGAGAAACCAATTGAAGAATGTGAAGATCCAGAATGCTGAGACTATTCGGTCTTAATTTACAAGGGTCTCTCAGATCAAGGAGAAGCTAGAAGCAGTAGATGAAGAAGTGGAAAATGCAGAGATTGTGATGACCACCTTTATCGGTCTCCCTAGATCATGGGACTCTTCCATTCAAGGAATATGTGCCAGAAATAAGTTATTCAAGTTCAACAAACTATGGGAAGAATTCTCTTAAGAAGAAACTCTGATAGCAGCTCGAGAAGAGAAGATGGGTAGTGAAGATCAAGCTCTCACAGTTCACTCCAAGAAAAATAGGAGGATCAATTATCACTCCAAAGGTAATATCTCACACTCTAGAAAAGATATGAATACTATTACATGTTACACATGTGATGGGAAAGGTCACATATTCAGATTCTTCCCTAACAAAAGAAATCTAAAGTAGAAGGGAAACAAGAGAAGACATCATACCGATGCTGCATAGGATGATGAACCTTCCACAAAGAGAATCAGATAGGAGAGTGATGACTCTTCAAGTGAGTATGAATATGTACTGATCTCTGCTCTCACGGGAACTGTTTCACATGGAAGCAATGATTGGATTATAGACAGTGGTGCTTCGAAGCACATGACGAGATTCAAAGAATCATTTGTGAAGCTATCTGAACATGAGTCACCTCACAAGGTGAAACTTGAGGATGACTACCAGTATCCAATAAAAGGTAGTGGTGAATCCTTCTATAAACTAGACTCTGGAAATTCTTTGAAGATGAGGACTGTATTATTTGTTCCATGACTAAAGAGGAACCTCCTCTCCATATCTGCATTGGATGCAAAAGGAATGAGGGTTGCTTTTGTAGATGGCCAAGTTCTTATGTGGCCAAAGGGAAATACTTTTGGTGATGCAATGGAGGAATGGAGGAATGAGAGACTGGAATTTTTTGCCTCCTTTTCCACATGAAGTGAGAGTCCATTGGTGGAGTGTGCGTGTGGGGAAGGGCTGAGATTCCTTCCACACACCATTGTCGAACAATAACTATCCCAACTAATGAACATAGGTTTTAATGTGGTATTTGACTGATGAGACAAGGAAATGTGAGTGAGTCAAAAGGGTGGGTGACAACTAAATGGGTTTAATAGATGACACATGGCTTTTCCCCATTGGACCAAGGTTTAATAATCCCCCCTCCTTATCCTTAGGAAAATCATGCCCTTTTCATCATGGTTGCATTGACGTAGCTAGTTGGGGTTTATTTTAATTAAAAATGCATATTTACATGATGCCAAAACTATAAGGTGCTGGATAGCATGATATACCATTGATAGCTATCACTATTGCTGTAACATACACAACCAAATCGATGGTGGGGATTTTGCCTTTAGCTCCACACCACGATGAATTACAAAATATACATCATGTATCTTTAAATGCAAACGCGGTCAAAACTGGGGTATTACAATCCCCTCTGCCTTAGAATAACACCGTCCTCAATGTTCCAATACATATACAATTTCCACATCAAAGTTCAAATTTTTGCAGATCTTCCCCACGTTCAGTTATTTAAATGAACATTCAGGACCAAGCCCTCCAGCTTCCACAAACTTCTCCTACTGGTTCTTGGCTTTCAACTTATCCTCAAGCCTAGGAACTTGTGGCTATTGCCCTATTCATGTTCCCTCATTGGGCAGTCCCAGCGTAAATGATGTCCTCTACATTCCTAGCATTTCACTCGTTGCTTCATCTTCTCCTGCTCAATTTAATTTGAGTCTTAATGTGTGGACTGTTTCTTAACGGGTCGCTTGGACGAATATCCCATCACTAATCCACCTTCCTTTCCTTTGTTGATTGCCCCCAGAAGTCTTTTCACCTCCCTTTGCAAACCAATAGAGTCTTGCAAAATCTGGTGGTTCATTTCATTCTTCCTTTTCCGTATCTTGAGCATCTCCCCAAGATTTTCTTGGGTCTTGGAAATCATTTCAAGGAGACTTCCAGCCAAGTCTAGTAACTTTTGATCTGTTGCCATGATGAATGTGCACCACTGGGTTTCACTTTTCTCACCTGTGAAATGCACCATTGAAATTATGTCAGGCCAAGTGTAATATAGACATTAAAATCAGTTAGTTAACTACCCAATTGGCATGGCAGTCCAAGTCTCATCAAAGATACTTTCATATATTTCATTCCTTCCCAACAGGCACACAAGCTCATTCATGTCCATTTTTGGGCAAGGAGTTAACCATTCAAGCATTCACAAATTTACTTTAAGCAAATACACACATTCCATTTTTAGTCATACATGCATCCAACAATCTTGTGTTTTCACAATATATATATATATATATATATATAATTAAAAGGGAAAGAGTTTCAACTAGACCAAATAATAGTGATTGATGTTGAATCTTGACAATAGTATTTGAAGAACTTAATGTATCCAAGCAATAAATACATGGATTAAAGTTTTCAAAACAAATTCCAGATTACAACAAAACAATACACTATCACATAGGCACATAAAATTATATATGTTTTTTTTCCACCACCCCTCTCTAATATCCCTATAATTCGAATGCCCATGGATTTTCATGCCTAATTTCCTCTTCCTCTTCAGGACTAAAATCGTTTTTAATGTTGAAAGATTTCCTTATTTCTTCAGGAGTCACCCCCTTCAATATATTTTCCACAGTTTGGCATGTCAAATCAAACACATTCCTTATGTGGAGATAATTTGCAGCTTGAACAAACCGAAAATCTTGATAAGCCAAAATTTCCATAAAATTTACAAAAACTATAGATCTTGAACAAAAAACCACATACAAAGCATTACTAAGAAAAACCAAAAAAATATTGTCTAAATGAGACCATTTGAGTAATTATGCATTTAATAAAAATATTTCAAGAATATTCAAATACAGTAAAATAAGTCATCTAACTAAGATTTCAAATGTTTAAATAATACTATAAAATTTTAAAATAATAGAATAATGTTAATGTGACATTCCTATATATAGAGGTTCGTCCCCAACACAAGTTTCAATCTTGATGTGATCAATTTCATTATAAAGGCATGAGAAATCAAAGGGGTAGAGGCTAAAGAGAAATTATGTAGGGATTAGGGAACCATAAACTTACCAATAATAAAAAAATTAGCTCTTAAGGGAATGTTTCTCATATATGAAAATAAAAAATAAGCAAAAAATTAGTTGTTAAGAGAAATGTTTCTCATATACACAAATCATGAGTAAAGTGGATGTTCACTATTGAGGTCAACATATTCTATAAATATTGACCATGTGTTTCATTAGTAAATTTCTCATTAGTCAAGGGATGAGCCCACCTCGAAGCTCCAAGTTACTTTAGTAGAATAGACATCCATGGGAAAGATTTTTAGAACTAAAATACTATGATATTCTAAATTTAGAAGACGTAAGATTTCTATTTTGAAAGATGTACAACATTTACACTTTGAAAAATACATATAAATTTTCTAAACCTCATGATTGCATAAAAATAAGAATTGTGGAATAAAATATGGAAATTAAACTCACTTATAAAAAACAAAATGGAACTAGAAATGAGTATCTAAAAGTCACCTCTTTCAAAAAAAACTTCTCAAAATATCCAAAGAATAAAAGAACTCAAATTTCATACCACATGCAAATAAAATTTTAAAAAACAATGCTTTAATTGCTTGCCCATAAATATATAGAAACCTTAGACACAAAGATTTTTCTCACTATATGAAAATAAAAATTTTAAAACAATGCTTTAAATTCTTACGTGTAAATATATAGAAACTTTCAATACAAATATATTGCACACATATCTCTATTTAAGTGGTTCTTAAGTAACCATTAAAAATAAAATTTAGAAACACTATAGTTTTGTTCATAAAAAATATCCAGAAATTTAGAAAAAATGCATCCATAAAAGCAAACCCCAAATTTCATACTACATGTAAAAAAACAAAAAATCAAGATTTCAATGTTTACCCTTAAAATATATATGGAAATATTTTTAGATGAATACACAAAGAAAACACTTCATAATACGCTACAAAACCTTGTAAGAGAATCATCCCAAAATTGTTTAAAACAAACCATATAATTGGATGCGTCAAAAAATAAATAAATTAACCTCCAAATGTAATATAAGAAGTCAAATGGGTCAAAACATAGGGCTTGCTATAAACCACACTTAAAAATTGATCAATACTAATTGTCTATTCCAAAAATTCATTAACAACCAAAAAACTTTGAGAGACTCTAAGTTAAGGTGGATGAGATAAAACTCCACCTCCCAAACGATGCCCAAACGATGCAAATTGGTTAAATAAAACACCCTCAATGCAAATGAGTTTAAAGAACACATATCCACAATTTGAGAATAAATGCATCCATATAAGAAAACCCCAAATTTCATAGAGAAAAAAAAAGAGTTAGTGTTTTCCCCTAAAATATCTCAAGAAGAAGTTTAAAATCAATACATGAAGACAACGCTTAATGGATACTCTGTCAAGCAATATGAAAGGGTCATCCCAAAATTGTTCTAAAGAAACCATATAAGTGGATGTTTTCAAACATAAATAAGTAAACCTTTAAAATATAATATAAGAAGTCAAATGACTCAAAGCATAGGGATCCCTAGCAATCCAACTTATGTCATGCCTATGACACTAGAGTTTTTCTAGTATTGAGATATGTAGACTCATGAGTATGGATAATGTAATATTTTTTTGTGGATTAACACTTCAATAGCTCATGTTTTTAGGTCGGGAATGGGTGGACGGTTTTGAGGGTTTATCCTTTGCGAGGCTGGTCAGCAGGTGGCTAGGCCGTGCTGGTCTGCGCACATGCATCGGCTCAGGGCTTCCTGCGAGAACCATGACTTCTGCAGGGCAAGGAGACCCTGGCTCGGTGGGAAGAGAACCAGAACCAAGAAGGGAGAAGTCAGATGATAGGGGGGATAGGATTGGGAGGCACACACGAACTAGGTCAGGAAAGAAGATAGGCCTGGGGGGCTATTTTCCGAAGACCACCACCATCCCAGCGATTCAAATCAAATTTGAGAAGGTTAGAGGTAAGATCGAACTATGGAAGGAAAAGGCCCTGATCAGGAAATTTGTGGGGATATGGCCAAAGGAGAAAGATCTAGTTAAGTGGATAAACAGTCTGTGTAACCCTAAAGGGAATTATGAATTACATGTGGGATCAAAGGGTTTCTTCACCATTGTCTTTTTCAACTAGGAAGAGAGAGATAGAGTCATGGAGGGAGGCCCATATTTATTCTTTTCAATTGGGTTATACCTTTATCCATGGAAGGAACATTTTAACCCAGAAACATAATACATGATGGTTTCCCCAGCCTGGATTCACCTCTTCTCACTTCCAAGTGAGTACAGGGATTTGGACACTCTGAAGGACATCAAAAACACCCTTGGGGAGTTCATAAAAGTAGCAGAACACACTAAGGTCAAAAGGTATACCTCCTTTTCCAGGATCTGCATCTATCTCGACCTTTCCAAACAACTTGATGCAGCAATCAGTTTAAATTGGGAATATGAGGAATGAATCCATCCCATAGACTATGATAAACTCCCCTTCTGGTGCCAGCACTACCATGACTATCGTCATCTTGGGAGGAATTGCCCCAAACTAAGCCCCAGGAAAAGGATATATAAGAGGATGGGTTCAGAAAAGTTAAAGATAGATGAAGAAGCAAAGGCAGAGCAAGACCCAATTTAAAAAAGGAGCAAGTGACAAAGGAGCAGCGATCCAAAAACCCCTTCGAGGTGTTGGGGAGGGAGAGTGAGGACGGGGACATCACAAAACAAAATTCTACCGTGGAATAGTAGGAAGGCTTGATCAAAACCCTAGAAGAGGAGGGTGTACAACAAATGGAAGAGACGAAGGAGGATGAAAGGGACAATATTGAACTAGTCAAGCTAGATCTAGATGGGATTGAGGAAGAATGTGGGAAGAAAGGCAAGGGTTATGTCTCTCGACGTCATATCAAAATCCTTGAGGAGGTAATCATAAGAACCAATGCCCATGAGAGTCTATGGATTGACCCAGATTTGCAAACAGGAAGTAAGAAGAAATATTCAGAAGAAGAGTTAAGAAGAGGACGGAAGACAAATAAGCAACGCATTGCTATGGTGGGTGTTAGACCCATTTAATCTGGCCAATATCCTACGATGAAGGAAGACTTATATGAAGTCAATAAGAGGTTTCAATGAAGCTCATATCATGGAACATAAGGGGGTGTAGAAACCCCAAGAAATGGAAAACAATAAACAAAAAAATCAAGCAAGAAAACCCAGATATCCTTTTCCTTCAAGAAACTAAATGTAGCCTTGAGGGCTTGGAGAAAATTAGGGATAAAATTTGGAAAGGCATTCAACTAATGGCCCTAGATGCTACTGGAAAATAGCGTGGATTGGCAATTCTATGGTAGCCAAGGGCCGTAGAACTCTCAGAATGGTGAGGAAAAATGTTTTCTCTTATGGAAAACTTTCGCATTATTTATTCGGGAGTGAGGGGCTCTATGGGGAATGTTTATGGACCCAACAGCTTCCGTGAGAAGTAGACCTTCATTTCCTTTCTCAACTGGCTCAAGGAACAAATTGACACTAGAAATTGGGTGCTCATAGGGGGTTTCAACCTTATTTCCAACCTCGTGGAAAATAAGGGGGGAAGAAGAATTTTGGATAAATATCAAGAAGCCTTCTGTGAATTTCTAGCTTAGAGCTCCCTAGTGGACCTAGAGACAGGAAAAGGGTGGCACACTTGGAATAATAAGGGGGGGGGGGGGAGGACTTGGTGGCCTCCCTCCTTGATTGATTTTTTGTGTTAGAGAATATTATTCATAGTACAGGGGAAATTGCAGCTGATGTTCTCCCTGCCGCAGGCTTTGACCATTGGCCCATCTGCCTTTCCTGGGATTGGTTAAGATCCTCCATGGGTAAGTTGTTCTATTTTGAACAGTTCTAGTTGGAATATAAATACTTTAAGGACCTTGTCAATCAATGGTGGTAGGAGTTGGTTCTCCCCTAGGAACAATTATGTATCATTTTCAGCAGAAACTCAAGGCTCTGAAGGCCAAAATCCCCATGTGAAAGAGGGAAGAATTTGGGAACATATTTGAGGACAAAAAAAGTTTGTTATGTGAGCTGGACCTCATAAACAGAAAGGGTATGGAAGAAGTTTGGGATGAGGACATGAAGGCCAAAGAGAAATACCTAATGAATCAAATCGAGGCTAGGGAAAGGTAGGAAGGAACATTCTAGCAACAAAAAGCGAGGGTTAAATGGCTATAGGAGGGAGAAAGAAATATCAAATTCCTCCATAACTCTATGATTCAAAATAGGAGCAGTTGCAGAATCCAGAAACTAGGAAACGTGATGGTAGTAGAGTGGAAACCACACAGGAGATAGAGGCAGATCTCATACAACATTTTTCTGAGATTCTTAATGAGGATGGAGGGGATAGAGGTAGGGATATCGAAAAAATCACAATCCTAATCCCTAGGGTAGTTACTGGAGAAAACAATGAGATGCTGACCAAGCTAGTGGTGATGTAGGAGGTAGAGGAAGTAGTCAATCAAATGGCCCTAGGGAAATCCCTAGGCCCGAATCGATTCACATCCAATTTCTTCCATTACTTATGGGATCTTGTCAAGGAGGAGGTCCTTAAAATCATGGAGGAATCCATAAACAAGAGGGGAGTCCTCAAATCCTTTAATGCAACCTTCCTAAACTTAATCCTGAAGGAGACAGGGGCGAATAGTCCAGACAAATTTTGATCGATAGATTTATGTAATGTCATCTACAAAATCATCTCCAAGATAATTGCTAACCATCTTAAACCTCTCCTTCCCAAGTTTGTTAGCCCTCTGCATTCGGGATTTGTGGAAGGAAGAAAATTTTTGGATTGGTTCATTCTTTTTCATGAGGTTCTTCACTTGCTCAAAATCATGAGGAAACCAGGTATGATGATCAAGCTTGATATAGAAAAGGCTTATGGTAAGTTAAATTGGCAGTTTATGGAGAAAATGTTGGAGACCTATGGCTTTTGTGAGGGATGGGTGGAATGGGTCATGGGCTTAGTCACAACTCCCTTCTTTAACATTATCCTTAATGGGTCCCCGACTATTACTTTCTATCCCACTCATGGTATCAGACAAGTTGATCCACTGTCCCCTTTCCTCTTCATCCTTATGGCTGAAGGCTTGAGTCATCTTATCATGTCCTAGGCAGAGAGAGGAGAAATTTGAGGGTTCAAAGTTCGTGATGGCATCGAACCTCAGACTCACTAGCAATGTGTAGATGATACTATTCTCATCGGGCACCCTTCATTCCAAGAAGCACAAAGATTCATAAATAGCCTAAACCTCATTGTTAAGGCCTCAGTATTGGATGTCATTCCGAACAAGTCCTAGGGATTTTTTGTGAACAACTCCCCAGCGATGTAGAGGAACATCTTATGGATCCTAGGTTTCTCGAAAGGATCCTTCCCATCTAAGTACCTAGGAATTCCCCCTGGGGTGGGGAAGAATGAAGCATAAAATTTCAAGCTGGTTTCTTCAACCCTTAAAATTCCCCATCAAGTTGATCCTGGTTAAAACCATCATGCAGGCTATGCCTATATACCTATTCTTGATTCTCTTAGCTCCTAAGTCTATCCTCAAGGTAATTTGAAGTCTACAATGGAATTTTTTTTTGGGTGTAAGAGAGGCGAAAGCTAAATTTTTCGTAGTCTACTGGGAGGATATCTGTTGCCCAAAGGGGCAGGGAGGATTGCGCCTCAGAGATCTTGAAGTTATGTCTAAGATCCAAGGAGCAAAATTTTGGCTGCAATGGGTAAATCATTCATTTGAGTCCTAGTTCAAGCTTTGGTATATTTAATCTGGTTGTGAGCAGCCCATTTAGCAATTAATTAGATTCAATGAGACTCTAAGTGGGTTCCCCATATGGATGAAAGCACTGACTTGCAGGAATATTATCCAAGACCATAGTTTCTGGGAGATCAGGGATGGTAACAGTGCCAAATTATGGGATGATTCATGGAATTAGCTTCCCATCCCTTGGAGAGATCTGCGATGGATTCATATCAAGGAGAAGGCCATCGAGGAGGGAAAGGTCCAGGTGAACCAATATTGGATGATCAAAAATTCAGAAGATCAAAGACAATGGGATTTTTAGGATAAACCTAAACTCACAAGCATGGATGATTGGGAGGATTTTCAGGAAGAAATGATCCAACATTTTGTCAAGGTTAAGCAAGGCCTAGACATTTTAAGATGGGGATATACAAATTGGGGCTCCGTTAGCATTAAGGAATCCTACAATATCACACTGGGTAACCATGAGGAGGACGATGGAATCTGGAAGAAGAAATGGACCGTGAATCTTTGTCCCAAGGTATCTCTTTTCGTGTGGCTGGTTGTCAGAGTAAGTATCTTGACCAACGAAAACCTAAGACTTTGTGGGGTGGAGGGACCCTCACAATTATGCCTGTGCTATCAAGAAGAGGAATCCATGGGTCACCTCCTGGATAAGTGCACATTCGTAGCGACCATATGGGAGAAAGGGGTGATGGGATTCCGAAGAAGCGATAGGAAGCAGGGTCAACCAGCCCAAACCTTGAAAGAGTGGCTCCCAAAAGCTATTAAGAACCCTATTATCATATCTATGTGGGGTGCCTTCCTGGGTATGTCCATGTGGTGTCTGTGGAATGAACAAAAGGCTAGGATATTTAGGGATCAACATAGAGATTCAAAGGCAGTGTGGAATACGGTGAAGGACAACCTGTTGTCTTCCATCTGGAGCATGCAATGGCATGACCAGGATAAGATAATCCATCGAGAAGAAGCTCAGATTGCTGCAAGTTGGGGTCTCGATAACTATCTGATGGAGGGCCTCCGAAGATGAGACATGATATTCTATCCATCCAGGTCGAATTTCTAGTCTACCCCTCCCCCACAGGCTTTGAAGTTGAAATTTGACGGAGCCTCGAGGGGAAATCCTGGACCTACGGGATTTGGTGGTTTATGCTATCACCATGATGGAAGGATTTTGAATTTTTTTCTGGGATCCATTGGTTTGGACACTAATAATTCATCCAAATTAGAGGGAATAATTCATGGATTTAAAGTTTTGGTGAGAGGTGGCTGCTTCCCTGCAATTGTTGAGGGAGACTCGAGCATACTTATCTAGATGGCGAAATGAATGGTGAATGGATAGGCCTCTAAAAAGGTATCCTCTATTTAGCACATTTCCATTAGGTTGGAATAGCTCGAAATCCTCCTCCTTACTCATATAGTGATTTCCTTTAGCCATGTCATACAAGAGTCCAACAAAGCAGTTGACTTGCTAGAAAATGCTGGCATGGAAGGTGAACTGGGATTTTTGATGGAAGGTATTGGAAGAGAGAAATTCCTCGTTTAATCTGTCACATGCAGCGATTTATACCTTCGACATTTTTCAATGCACAAGAACACTACCTCATACACAAAGTTAAGGAGATTGAATTGTGTGGACCTACACACGCAAGGTCCATGTGGATGGTTGAGAGGCACTTGAAATTTATGAAGGCTTTAATTAGACAAAGAGAACATCCAGAGGGTTATATGATGGAGGGATATATGGTATTTCAGGCCATGGTGTATATTGTTGAATATCTTCCAGGGTTTACATTTATTAAGACGGAATTAGATCGATGCATTGGTGATCCAAAATCCACTAAGAAATTAGAAGGAGAGTACCTGATGGGGAAAGGTAAATCAAGGAAGGTCAAAGGTAATTATTAAATGGAGTTATAGATTAATATTAATGTTAATACATTTTAATAATACCGTACATAATTATTTCGTTTTTAATATTCATTAATGATATGCATCATTAATACTTATAATGTTACATTGCGTTAAGTAATTCTAAATTTCTGAGTTGATTTATGTAATTTTATTTTCATGCAGTTGGTCGCGAGTGAGATGCACTACATTTGTACGTCGCAAACAATCTTGATTGGATGAAGGTATGGATTGAATGATGTAATCAATCTGGTCGAGGACTATCATGGGAAGGTGTGGCTTCATTGGTTAAAGAAGCACATCGCAATGGAGATGGCAATCTAACAGAAAGGGAAATCGATTTAGCATATGGTTTAAAAGATAAACAGGTAAGCATGATATTATAAATATAAGCCATAATATTTTCAATTAGGTCTATATTCATGTTCATCTTGATGAATTTCATTTTATTTCCATACTTTAAGAACATAAAATACTTACTATCAATTGCAGGTAAAACACCACAGGGCTATGTGGTGCAATGGTCGTCATTATCGCATTAAAAAGTTGGATGAAACAAAGAAAACATGTGATTCTGGGATAAGTGCAGTATGTGAGGTCACTAATGTTTCATCTAGAAGCAACAGACGTCCAGAATTGTCAGAAAATTGATATTATGGATATTTGGAAGATATCATTGACTGTGACTTTAAATCATTCAAAATAATTCTTTTTGTTGTGAAATGGTACAAGCTACGATTAAATCGATTTGATCCTGATAGAACTATTATTGAACATGCTAATGGATTTACCATGGTCAATACAAGGTCACTTGAGTCACGAACGTCAAAGCCTTACGTTCTTCCAAGTCAATGTGAACAGGTATTTTGCTCAGAAATTCTTGGTAGATAGGGTTGGTCATTTGTTATTAGACATGATCCAAGAGGAATGCCAGTAAAGTATAATATTGTAGAGGAAGATGAAGACGGTGTGAAAGAAGGAGGTGATCGTGTAGAGGATCAACATCAGTTGGATGTTGATGATCATAATGTTACGCAGGAAGATGTTGAAGACTTAGTTGAAGCAGATGATGTTAGAGACAATGTTCATGATGAATATTATATTGACGATTATCACTTTATTGAAACTAACAATGATGACGATGATGATATAGCCTTTAATCCTTATAATGTTGAATCCGGATTAGATGATACAGATGCAGAATTGGATATAGATGAAGACGATCATGAAGTGCATTGAACATCATTCCAAGTGATATATTGTGAGGGGTTGGGGGGGGGGGGCAGATGAGCTTACACCTTCACTTGGTTGTCCCTGTTGAGTAGAGAATATTAAAATATTCTCGAAACAAAGAGAAGATTATTTAATTATCATTTAATAAATCCTAATCTCTCTACAATTTCTACAAGTACTAATAAATAAATGGCAAAAGCAGTGGAAGTCTCCATCATCATCATCTCCATCGTCATCACCATCACCATCATCATAATCATCGTCATCTTCATCCTCATCGTCATCATGGCTAGCATCATCATCATCGTCATCGCCATCATCATTAGCATCATCACCACCATCATCATTGCCATCATCATTAGCATCAGCATCACCATCACCATCATCATTTCCATCATATATCTTTTTCTTATTTAGTATGAACTGCAATTCTGGTATGTTGACTTTTACATCATTTTTTATTTTAGCATGGGGATCTTCAAGTCATGCAAAGTTTAATTTGCTTCATTTCCATCCTTTGTAAATAATAGGCCCAACTTGTCATATGGTAATCTATGACTAGTCCAATTGTCCAATTTTACGTTACTAATAGTTTTTTCCATGAAGATACCATGTATATCCACTAAATATGTTATCGTGGTCTCGTTATAATACATTTGATACAAGGTCTCTAGTCTAAATTCCTTTATCGACAATACAATTATGGTGGCATATTTATACAATTTTAGAAAGTGTTGCTTATCATTTTGTAAAGTGTCAAATTCCGTTCATTTTTCACTAAGTCAAGATTGATGATGATTATGATGATGAC
>LPNX010599814.1:0-12329 GCA_001517045.1 Pseudotsuga menziesii | reverse complement strand
TTATTTGGGCCTTAGGACCACCTCTATG
Organism: Pseudotsuga menziesii; assembly: GCA_001517045.1. NCBI lineage: Eukaryota > Viridiplantae > Streptophyta > Pinopsida > Pinales > Pinaceae > Pseudotsuga > Pseudotsuga menziesii. Next base: position 12,301 of record LPNX010599814.1, on the reverse strand, counting down.
TGAAATTCATTCTTCCTTCCCTCCGGCACTCACACAGTTTGCAATTGTTGATCACCTGCATGCTCAAAGCCCAAAGTTGGAGCAAGGGGTTGAAGTCCGACTATACAGAGTAGAGGGGTCATAGAGGAGTGGGGTAGTAGAGGAGAGGGGCCATAGAGGAGACGATACAACGATATTTATCTTAGCCCTTTGTCCTTTGCAATGATATTTTCTTGGGTGTGGGTATGGGTTTGGTTACAAACAGTTTCCCAAGAGCGCACAGGAAAGAATAAGAACAGCTACAGGTCACGGAATCGCTGGCAGAGGCGGAGGATTTGGAGTAAGTTTGAAGCCATTAAATCTATGAGTTTTTGCTGGAGTTTGTGATTTTTCGCATGTTCCTCTGCCCCATGGTTTGATTAGAGGTTGGCCATCTTTTTTACCCTGCACCTTACATGTTGAAACTTTAGGTGTTCAATGGAGCCCAGGGAATTCACAATCCTTCGAATACTTGAGCTTAGTGTCCAATGGATCTAAAGCTTTTGAGTTTGTGATTTTTCTCATTAGTTTTTGATGATATTAATTAGACAAAGATTTCAAGAAAAATTTCCTGTGTATTGTCCTTTTAAATCTAATGGGACTGCTTTCGACATTTGTATATCACTCGCTTGCAGGTCTTCCCTTTCCCACTCTGGTTGCTCCCCTGAGTTAACTATCTCATTTTCCACTAGATGTTCTTGATTCCCTATTTGTTCCTGACCTATTCCTTCTATTTCAAACTCACATGGCTGAGAGTTCTCAATTTTCTTTCATTTTCCATCTGGCTCCAATAGTTTTTGCGTCTTGACTTCTTGGTCAACTCTTTCTTCCCTTGATAGTCCTATTGTCATTCCTCTTGATGTGTTGGATTTTCTCCCACTCAATCTTCTCCATTTTATTTGAATTGAGGTGCTCATTGTCTTGCACAATAGCGATACCTCCTTCCTTATGGGTTCCTTCTGTATTGTTTACAATATTGCTTTAGCTGTCATGGTTTTTCTCGTTCCCTTTGCTCCGTTATAGCTTATATTTGCTAAGGATTGGAATCGATTTGAGGTGTATTTTGATGAAATTCCTTCAGACATGCTATACCTTTAGACATGATATGGCTGTTCTAGGTTCTGAAATTACCTCCTTGCACAAATAAAGATGATTTCCATTACCCACTTGATCATGAAGACTTGTAAAAATTAAAACAACATTGCCTCCCCTGTTCCCCCCTATTCCAATCTTATGTTGGAGACATTCGTTATCCCATATGGCAATTCATGAAAACCAAGGTTGGTTTCTGTGACATCCTGGACATTTAATGTTTCATGTAGCATTGTAGTCTTCCTATCGCCCTGGATGGATAATGGGGTTCGCTATTGACATAAAATCTTGCTGATATCTTTGGAGCTTATCCTGAATTTTAAATTTGATGGCCTTATTGGGGAAGATATCACATAAAGATGCAAAGAAAACTCTGCCCACATGTTCCTCTACCCCATTGTTTGATCAGAGGTCGGCCATCTTTTTTACCCTGCACCTTACATGTTGAAACTTTAGGTGTTCGATGGAGCCCAGGCAGTTCACAATCCTTCGAATGCTTGAGCTTAGTCTCCAATGGATCTAAAGATTTTGAGATTGTGATTTTTCTCATTAGTTTTTGATGAGATTAATTAGACAGAGATTTCAAGAAAAATTGCCTGTGTATTGTCCTTTTAAATCTGATGGGGCTGCTTTCAACATTTGTATATCACTCACTTGCAGGTCTGCCCTTTCCCACTCTGGTTTCTCCCCTGAGTTAATTGTCTCCTTTTCCACTAGATGTTCTTGATTCCCTATTTGTTCCTGACCTATTCCTTCCATTTCAAACTTACATTGCTGAGAGTTCTCAATTTTCTTTCATTTTCCATCTGGCTCCAACCTGTGTGACAATTTCCGGCAAGCCCGTCAGCTGGCTTGTAAGATGAATCAGACCAAACATTGAGACGACCTTCTCAGGATGTTGGGCTGACTTTGAGACATAGGCAACTATTTGTACTGAATTCTGGAGGAATGGACTGCCTTTGAGTAGAACATTCTTTTTGTCAGCCCTCTTCATTGGAAAAAAGACATTCTGGGAGACAAGTGGATGACCACATAGAGGAATACGAAAAACACCATAAGGTTAGTCTGAATCTACAATTTATGGAAAAATAGATGTTGACCTACTGTAAATGGGGATGCTTCCCCTTTTCATATGGGAGAGACTACATCATTTAGACTATGATTCGCAGTTTAGGTATCACCCAAAATTGGCATTTTCCATAACCATACAGATTCTCTCAAAATATGGGCTAAGAGATATGTTGGCACTCCTGAGTCCTTGCCTTTTCAGGAAGGGACAGTCTGGATAATTGCATCCTGGTTCATTAATTTGTCTGGCTTGAAGTGGTCTTCTTTTGGGCACCAAGAATATATAATATGCATTTTTTCAAATAAAATAAAGAAAGAAAAATAGGAAAATAATAAACGCGACTTCTTGACCTCCGCTTACAAATTCAGGTTTAGGCCCACAAGGTGGAGATGGAAATGACCCATCTAATGCAGCTTCTACACTACTGACGTCATGCACTGTGCACTCTGAGTAGGAATCCCCCCGGCTTAGTCGTGGCCAAATAGGGACACTCTCACCGTCAATCTAGTCAAGCAATGCATGAGCATCAAGAATGGAAACACGGATAGCCTGCTCCATCTCTTGGTGTTGGACTGTTACCTGCTGTTGCCATATTTGATGTTTTGTGTTGGTCAGATGAAGGTTTCATCACGCTTTTGTCACTTTGGTTATGTCACTATAAGATCGAACATTACTATTTGTTTTAGCCTATACAGAAAATTTTTGTACCTTGGACAGTTAGTTGCTAGGATTATCAGCATTCTTTGTTTGTGCACATAGTGGCTGCTTTAAGCAGCCTATGTTTTTTGTATAAAATGCTCTGTACATATGTGTTTTATTAATACATAATCATATAAGGAATCATTTTATTTGGACAAAGAAAAGTGGCTTCTTTGTGCTTCAAAGAGCATTTTGTAATTGTTTAAGATCCATTTCCTGGAATAGTATGCATTTAACTCAGTCAAAGGTTATGTCTCAACTTTTCGAAAGAAGCCATTGTCAAGACAACTAATTTTGCTTGGTTGAAAAGTCAACTAATGCAATTATTTTGTGACAGTGAACTCTGTGAGAAGAAAGACTCATGTGATGCTCTCATATTAACATATATAATGAAATCTCAACCAGAGTCCCTTTTATGGCTGGTAAAAAGTATTATATTAATAGAAGTAACCATACAAAATAGAAACTCTGTGTCCCCATCTTAATGGCAAAACAGGAAATGAGACTAACAAAAATATTTATCGCTGTTCAAACCATGTATTAACCTAAGTACAGAAAAATCAACCAACAGACAGAACATGGACTTATCGCCCTTTTTACAAATTGCCTTGGTCTTCATTGCCTGGGTTCTGATTGTTGTCTGTGCTTATGAATGGTGGAATGCCTAGATGTTGCAGCTACTTAAAGATCTACTGCCATTGCCTCAGCCACACCTTCAATGAGGCTCATCAATTCTTCTTTCCAGACCAGCATTGTCCATTTTTTTCTCTTTGACATCCATCTTAGTCTCAGCTTTGAGCTTGGGTTTCCCAGAGAAAATGGCCAAGCTTGCAGTGGTCATTATAAGGGAATACTGAGCTAATAACCCTTAAATAAAAATCCATCTATTAATAAAAATTATTCAATTGAATACAAGCCAGCATGGTATTGTATACTTGGAATTGCATCAATGATGCCAAATATGAATGATTGGCATATTCACTCTTCATTGCTTCAAAGCCAACCAGTTCATCACTCATTACAACGGCCAGCAGACACACTTTCTACTAGGCATCAGCCACTACAATGATTTTACCACTTCCATGCTGCAAAACAAATGTGTATGCTTGCAAAAATGAAGCCCATTTGGCACGTTTGTAGGACAACTTACTTTGGAAATTTATGTAGTTCAAGGCTTCATTATCCATCATCAAAAATAGTTCCTTATGTAGCAGATAATGCCTCCAATATTTTAAGGCTTGTAACAATGCAGAGAATTTTATATTATAAATGGTATACTTCTTTTTAGCTTTGTTTAATTTCTCATTGAAAAAAGGCCACAGGTTTACTGTCTTGGTGTAATACTCCTCCAATAGCTACCATAAAGCACCACACTCAACTATAAAGAGTTTCTCAAAGTATGGCATGGTAAGAGTTGGTGCTTCCATAACCCTCCTTTCGAGTTATTCAAAACTCACAGCAGCTGCCTTTGTCTAAGTAAAGACTTTCCCTCTTGTGCAATCAGTCAAGGGTGCACTTACACCACCAAAATTTCTAATGATTCTCTTATAAAAGTTCACCAACCCATGGAATGCGCCATCTCTTGGGTAAGTTCCCTGTGTATTGGTTCAGTTCGAAATTAATGTTTTTAATTACTTTTTGTTGCTATCAGCTGATCGGGGCAAGTCCCCAATGGAGCCTGAGAGGTCGACACCTCCCTACAGGTGACAGGTATATATACCACATTTTTACTTGCTTCTTTAGAAAGTACATTTGTTTAATTATGATATCAACGTGGTCAATATTTAAATATGTTTTTAAATAAGATTTTCCCCGTGTATTGGTTTCAGTTCGAAATTAATGTTTTTAATTACTTTGTTGCAGTCAGCTGATCGGGGCAAGTCCCCAATGGAGCCTGGGAGGCCGACACCCCCCTACATGCCACGCTCATCGGGTCATGAGCAGGTATATAGCCCATTGTGAATTTCAGAAACTGTATTTATACATATTTATGTTATCTAATTATATTAATGATTTCAAATTGATATTAATGTTTTTTATTTTTATGTCGGATGATACTTATCTATAGTCGGATCCGAAGGATATGGATTTGGGGCACATTCTTGACGATGTTGACCTCAAGAATTCAAAGAATATCCGGGATGTAGTTCAAAAAGAAAAAAGAAAATTAAATCAGGAGGTCGTCAATCTGCTTATATCGGATCCACAAATGATGCAGGATGAGACTCAAGCAAAGATAGATCATGTGTTGCTTAAAGTAAAGCGCTTGGATGTAAGCTGCAAAATATTTAATTATAAGTCTATTCCAAATGCAATTTTTTTCCTATTCATATACGAGTAACTAAAATATTATTTGTTTCTACAGGAATATTTTTTCCCCGGTGAGAGGCATGCTGATACCATTGAGAATGACACCCCCTTCACCACTAATCATGTATCGTTACTGTCTGGCCAGTCGGAAACACAAAATGAGACAGCCCAGATGGAACGTGAGAGTGTCAATGAGGATCAAGGGCATGAGAGTGCTAGCGAGGATTAGGGGCCAGTACATGGAGAAGAGCATGACTTTGATGTTGTCATCCCAGCATTTCCTGGATCTTTCCATTTCACTAGCATGGGAACATTTGAGACTACTTTTTTGGTGGACGAAGATCTCATTCCCTACAAGATGGAGAATATTCCAGGTACTATTGACAAAGTGTTTTAACTATATATTTTAATTTTATTGGAATGTAATTATGCATCATTATTTTTACGCTAATTAACACATACTCGTTTTTGTAGGAAATGATGTCTTTTATAAACATCTTAATGATTGGTATTTAGAGCTGTTTGGGCCCACTATCCGCACATGGTGGAACCGGCAGAGTAAAATTTTGAAAGATGAGCTTATTGCTCGCTTGCTTGGGTTTTTTGGTGCTGAAACCTTCAACCAAAAAAAGGTTCTCGAAAAAGATGGCCAACATATACATTATGTACAGGAGGGATATTAGAACAACTTAGCAATTAATCCAAAGTATGAGTGCCCTCCGATGATTCCAACAAGGGAGTGGAAAGGCTTGTTGGATGATGCAATGGAGAAAGATGCAAAAATAGTGGGCAAGCCAGTACCCGAGTCAGCTAGAAGGTATGCAATACTTTGGGAAATGCAATTATATGTTTATTACACTTTATTTTCCATTTTTTTGCAATGTTTATTGTATTTAAAATTACTTTTATAGGCTACCAGATACGTCGAAGGCCACCCAAGCAAGAATAGAAAAACATGGGCAACACAAGCTTGGCCCTGATGGATATTCCAACCTGCAAGCACGAATCGTAAGTATGATCAATAATTATTTTATTGTATAGAAATTATAGATTGCATTTAAAATTGTTTCATGATGATATAACAACAACAATGATGATCTAATTGAAAATTACAGGCTCAAAGATTCCATGATTTTCCAACAGAGGAAGACATGAGGATCGGCTACCAACACGGGTTTTTAGGTGCTGTTGAACATCGAAGAAGCAGCTGTGGTAGCCAAGCAAATTCATCCAGTGATCCATCCTGGGAGCAGGTAACTACAATAAACAAATTCTATTTAAGATTGATTCATTGTGTTTTATAATCATTAATAAACTAGTACATAAAATATTGAGTCTCTTTGTGCTAAGCCGCACAACGAAAGTAGAGAAAATGTGGAGGATGGAGGAGAAAGAGATATTGGAGTTCATGTTGATCGAAATCCAGGTAATAAATATTCATGTGTTAAAAAAAACTAGTATTGATTAAAGTATCAAATATTAAATTGCAAATACTATAATGTTGTAAGTGTTGATGTTTTAATGCAGAGGGTCTTCATGTGCAACTTGAGGTAGCATCAGAAGATTAAACGCATGAAATTCATGTCACGCATGAGTTGCCAAGTACAAAGCACCGCTCTAATGTTTTTTTCTTAATGAAGGACTTACAATTATAATAATAAAAACACGTCAAGTAATTAATATTTCTTCATTTTTCCAGTACATCCTGGCACCTTACAGCAGCCACATACACGTCGTGAGCACACGACCCGTTGACAAACACGATCACAAGTAGCTACAGATGGCATAGGAAACAAAAAACAATTGGTAGAAGAGGATGTCACACTTAGAGAATATGTGGAGAGAAAAAAACGCCAAAAAAAGTAGTGATTGTAACAAGTACACTATTACATTATTTTTTTATGCATTGTCCTTGGATATTATTTTTGATATTATGGAGTAATGTCTTCAACTATTTAATTTTTTCTATGTATGAATGAATGAATGATTTAATTAATAAACTCTATAAACTAATTAATGATCGAATGCATGTAATTCCTTTAAGACAAGAAACTCATGATGTTCGCACAAAATATCATTTATTTCCAAGCATGTGCATTGGATATGGGGAATTGAGAGTGATGTGAGGGGGGGGAGGGGCCATATGAGCTTACACCTTCACGTGGTTGGCCCTGTTTCGCAGAGAATATTAAACTATTCTTGAAACAGAGAGGAGCTCAATAAGGTAAAATGCATGCATTATTACAATGTTTCTTTCTTATGACCAGATATGTTGTTTTTTTCTTCCAGCTAACTATAGACATGAATTTTCTTTATACTACAGAGTGAGAATCTTGATGGGCTGGAGATTTTTGGTTTGGAAGATCTTCAAAGTCTACATGTTGAGCCATTGACCAAGCTTTGCCGAGCTAAGGTATTTGTATCTAGTTAATATTAAGTTAAGATTAAGATTAGGATTAAGGTTAAGGTTAAGATTGAGATTATTTGTATCCAAATTGCTGTGTATGTTTAACAAATTCATATTTTTACCATGCAATGTGACCAAACTATTAGTTGTATAAATGCATTGATGTTTAAAATATGTATTGTTCTTCACAAAACATAAAGGAATCTGTCTTCACATGAGGAGTGATCTGCATTTCTATATTTTTGATATGTTGTCTTGTGCATGACCAATACTGTGCCTTAAATGATTGTTTTGAATAGGTTTTGATCCCAGGAGATTGAGAAAATATCCAGAATGAACCAATGGTCTCCAAAATGTTTTCCCTCAATTTTGATTATATTGATATATGGTTAATAAAAATAGAGACTCCCTTGATTGCTGTTGGCTGGTTTTGGATATTGCTATTTACTTACTCTATTGTAGCTGCTTCTATTTTTGTTTTTTAAATGAACACAATGCCCCCTTTTTTTCTGATTGAATCTCCCCATTTAGAATCCTTGTTTTTGAATTTGAGTCTATGCATATGATATTCACGGATAAGAATTTAATTTTGAAGTTACTTTAGAGTCGAAACTCCCTTTTAACATTGGCAGGCCCAGGTGAAAACTCTAATTAGTGTTTTTCAGGATGAATATTTAGTTTTTTTTGAAATTTTGAAGCTGATTGTGTTGTTCAATGTTCAAAAGAACTTATTGTTTCCTTCTGTTTGTGGGAGGTTTCTTGCATACATCTTATTTAGGCTGTCCACGGTTAGCAATTTTTTTGGACGTAGTGTTTATTGGGAGGATTTGACATTTCATATTCACCTAGGACCTTCGAATTCACCATTACCCATTAGTACCTGGAAGATTTCAAGGAATCGGTACTGTGTTCTACTCAATAGCTTCACTCTATTCATCAAATGTTACATAAATATGAAATATGTTTAATATTAAATAACAGGATAATGCTAGTGGAATGCATATACTTAATTTCTTTCCAAATTTACAAAACGTTGCTGAACTTACAATTATAAGATCAAACTTGATACTTAATATTTAAAAATTCTACATCAAAATCCGAATTATTAGGTATGGCAACCAAATCTTGAGTTGTATTTTGTAAATTCGACAGTGTACGGTTAGCTTTAGATTGTAGATAATCTTTAACAATGTTTTATTTGGAGACATGGCAATTTGTTTAAGGGTTGAATAGCACCGAAGATTCACTTTGCATGTTTATTTTCTATTTGAAGCTTTACCATGTATTTATATTCTAGTAACAACTTGTGCATGTCAGCAAGGAGTTCACCCACTTTGTCCAGTTTAGGCAGTATGTTCTCTACATCAACCACTACTGCTGCAACTTTTGTGGGATTCCCATTATTTGGTGGTTCTATCTCCGAGACAAACGGTATGAATTCAGTTCCATTTTCATTTTCTGGAAAGAGCAGTGCTGCATTTTCTATTGCAAAGACAGATTCCAAATTGAGAAGCCCTAAAACATTTCCATAGGTTGAACCATCATCTGTTATAGGTGAAGACCATTCATGTAAAAGCTCTACCAATGGTCCAAATTTCATAGTAAAATACCAAAATGAACTGAAAAACGATGTTGTATCTCCTTCCCCATCTCTTTTAGGAGTAACTGATGGTACTTCAAGCACTCTATCCAGCACAGCTGCAATTTCAGCTTCTACAAGTAGTCTCTTTCCCAATACTCAGTCTTCTTTTACAGGATCTCTATTTGGGGAGGCATCAAGTTCTGCTACGTCTACCACCTCAGCTCCATTTGCATTTGGGAGTTCTGCAAACATGCCTTCTCTTTCCAGTTCACTACCATCAACATCTTTATTTTCAAGTAGTACTTTATGTGGGAACACAAGCCCTTCTCTGTTTGGGTCAACTCTGTCTGCTTCAGCTTCTAGTGCTTCAGGTAGCTTGTTTGGCTTAACTGCACCCAGTTCATCAGGATTTTTTCAGTGTACCTTCTTTTGGCCTCAGCAATAGTAGCACATCTCAATTTTCTTCTACTAGTACTCTTACATCTAGGTCTGGCACCACAACTGCATTTGGTGCTGCCAGTGGCCCATCGGTAGGTTCTACTAGTACCTCTAGCTTCTCTTCTAGTAGTAGTACTTCATTTGGATTGGGCAGCAGCTCTCAATTTGGTTCAAACACCTCTTCTTCATTTGGGTTGAGCACAACTCCACAATTTGGTTCCAACACCTCTCCTTCATTTGGGTTGAGCACAACTCTGCAGTTTAATTCTAGTACATCTCCCTCATTTGGTACAACCAGCATTCCTCAATATAGCTCAAGCACTGCACCTTCATTTGGCTCAAGTGTAACATTTGGTTCAAATACTACATCTTCATTTGCCACTGGGAGTACCCCTTCATTTGGTTCTGGAAGCACTCCTGCATTCACTTCTGGAAGCATTTCTCCATTTTTTTCTGGTAGCACTCCTTCATTTGTTTCTGGGAGTACATTTGAATCCAGCAGTTCTCCCTCATTTGGTGCAAGCAGCTCCTTATTTGGTTCAGCTAGTGCTCCATCATTTGGGGGAAGCAATGTGTCATTTGCTACTGCCAATACTTCAGCATTTGGTGGAAGCAGTGCCTCGTATGGTTCTGCCAGCACTTCATTCTATGGTTCAAGCAGTACTCCATCATTTGGCATGGGACAGTGTTTTGGAGCTTCCAGTGCAACATCTTCACAGTCAACATTACCTTGATTTGGATCTGGGTTTGGAGGCACTCCATCCTTGCCCTCTGCAGGTTTTTCTTTTGGTGGATCTATAGCTGCAGGCAGAAGCTCATTTACTTTTGGAGGGGCAAGAAACACTCCATCTGGATCCACATTTTCATTTGGATCAGCTGGTACCACCCCTATCACATTTACATTTGCTTCAAAAGACATTTCTTCTATGCCTCAGCCACCAATTTTTGGATTGACAAATTGAAATTCTGCTTTTGGGGCTACACCATTACCAACACAACAAGCTGATCAGATGCAAGACAGTATGTCAGAGGACTCTGCCCATGACCATATGGAAATTAAATTTTGGCATTTTTTTCATACTTGGGCAGACCCTTAGACATCTCCTTCGAAATTATTTTAACAGTATTTTGATGTTAGATAAATACCTTAAAGTTATAAAGAATAGGCATTTGTATTTTTTTTTAAGGACCAGCAAGAACCCTGGAGGTCAAGCCAAAGCAGCAGTAAACCATTAGAATGTTCACTTAGTCAGCTCTCGAATTTTCTCTTGTCAAGACACACACTAAATGAAGTTTAAGAGTTGAATTCATAATCTTAACATGTCTTCTAAAATGGGTCTTGTAGATGCATTATCTTTAACAAGTTTGACAGCCCTTTATCATTTAATTTTATATTTTTTTTTGTCAAAAACATTAAAGGAAACGCGAGGACCCTCAATGACAAAAGTATGCTCAAGTGTTATTATGATGCTATGTGTAACGGTGATGTGCCTTTACATGAGTTATAGCAATCTGCCTATTCCTTTAATAATTTAATTTGTTTGAGAGACCACTTTTTGTTATACCAGAATCTGAGTTTTGCATCAGTGAACGGTGCTAACAGGACATTGATTCATTATGCCTTTTCCCTTAAGACATCTCAAGTATGTAATCTTATGTTTCAAGCTTATTTAGAATTTTTAATTTGAGTGGAATATTTTACATATCAGACATTCAAGTTGTTTTTTTTGTGGGATATTATCAAAGATAAGTCGGTTGTGTACAACTTATATTTGTAGTTTCGTACACAAGAATGTACTTTTGACATTTCTTCTAGATATAAAATTGGTAATAATTTTGTTTCCATTGAATTGTTTGGGATTCACAGCAATAATTTCTTTGAAGGAAACTGTTGAGGGTTTGAGTGATCTTGGATTTTTTACTTTGAGTGGAATATTTTACATACGAGACATTGAAGTTGGTCTTTCTGTGGGTTATTTTCAGTCCATTGTGTCCAACTTATATTTTCAGTTTGTTGTGTCTTCTAAGATATAAAATTGGTAATCATTTTGTTTCCCATGAATTGTTTTGGATTCATAGCAATAACTTCTTTGAAGGAAACGGTTGAGGGTTTGAGTGCTCTTGAACCAAAGGCTGAAATTTTGGTCCGCTTATTATGTGCAATTCCCAGATGGGGTGAAAAAATGTCCAGGTATATTTTGAAACACTGACTGAGATCTTTGTGTTAGAACAACATTGTTTTATGATGGTAATGTTTGTGAAATATCTGAATTGTAGGTTCAGCAGAAGGTTATTGAGGTTATTACACACATTGTTTCGATTGTGTCAAAGTTTCCAAAAAAGATGTGTTGTTTTATGTATTTTAGGTATGCTTTTATATTTGAATGTTAATAGCTAATATATTTGGCAAGATAACTGTTTCATTCTACCATAGAAGTTGCTTATAAGATGATGACACTGGTATGCTTTTAAGTTTTAACAAGTTGTTATTTTCAGGGGTTTCCGAAAGAGTGTCGAATATTAAGACTGGTGGACATGCCATGAAGTGTCTTATATCATTTTGTGACACTGTTGGTCCCAGCTTTCTCTTTGATAGAGTAAGCCAAGATCTACATTTTCTATCATAGAAACCAACATTTTCCTCATTTGTTATATATTTGCAAATATATTGAACTTACAACACATT
>LPNX010599792.1:810499-915036 GCA_001517045.1 Pseudotsuga menziesii | reverse complement strand
TTGTTTATTTTTTTTATGGTTTTTATTGCATTTACAAATAAAAAATGGTAATTTAAGTATCTAATTGAAAAAAAAAAGCTATGGGTGAATGAATTACCTGTTAATATTACGATTCATCGGAGGATTTGTCTTCAAATTGAGGAATGGGAAATCTTGCAAGATCCTTGGGCACGAGCACGTAGTCATTTTCGCGATCCTGTTCGGTGAAAATGACTCTCGGGTGGGGGACTGTGTTTTTTATTTTTTTTTTAAATTTACAAAACGTGCACGCATTATTGTTACCTATCCTACATGTCTGCTAACATGTCAGGCTCGGATTTACTATTCCAAGTGCTATGGAAGAGGAGCGCGTTCTTTTTCTATGTAACATGATCTTGTTTTTGAAAACTAGGATTGCATCTAAAAGGTCCCTCAACTTCTTGCACACACCCTACTATGTGTGGTCCCTCTTTTATATCCTCGTTGTTTTAAATAATTGTCAATTTTACAGAACCATGCCCTTGGAGCTTGTTTAAGGCCATAGAGTGCTTTCTTAAGTTTGCATAGATAATTTATGTTTTGTGACAAGAGAAAGCCTCACAATGCTCAATATAGACTTCTTCTTCAAGTTCTCCATTAAGGAATGCATATTTTACATCCATTTGATATACTTTTAAGGTTTTGGAGCATGAAAAAACTAATAACATCCCAATGGCTTTGAGTCTTTCCACATGTGCAAAACTTTCTTCAAAGTCAATGCCTTCTATTTGAGCATAGCCTTTACAAACTAACCTAGCCTTTTTTCTTGTCACGTGACCATGCTCGTTGAACTTGTTTTTGAATATCCATTTGGTTCCAATAATGTTCATATCCTTAGTTCTTGGGACAAGTTCCCAAGTTTGGTTCATTTCTATTTAATCAAGTTCATTATACATGGCACTGATCCAATCGTCACTTTTTCAAGCTTCTTTAAATTTTTCGGGTTCTAATATCAAAAGTAGTGCTTGTTCTTCATCAAATAATTCTCTTCTTGTTTTAACTCCTAATTGTCTATCACCAATTATTTGAATTTCAGGATGATTTTTCTGGACCCACCTAGATGGTGTCTTTGTGTATGATCTCGGGGAATCTTCATTTACATTTTGATGTGATTCTTCTTCCTCTACTTCTTCTTCTTCTTCTTCTTCAGAATTATATTCATTTTGTGTACTTTCTTCCTTTCCCTTATCATCTATTTCTTCATCATCAACAATTTCTTGATTTTGTGTTCTTCTTGGTTTAGTATCATCAACAGTTACATTTGCACTTTCTATGATCTTGTGTGACCTTATATTATAACATATGTATGCCTTTTTGGTGGAAGAATATCCAATAAATATGCCTTCATAGGTTCTAAATTCAAACTTCCCTAGATTATCATCATGTCTTTTTATGTAGCATTTACTTACAAAAAATCTAAAATATTTAAATAGAGCTAGTTTTCCTAACCATTTCTCATCAAGAGTTCTGTCACTATTCACTCTGAGTTGTCCTCTGTTTTGTACATAGGCATCTATATATATTGCTTCTCTCCAATAAACGTCAGGAAATTTTGCTTCATTTAGCATAGTTCTAGATGTTTCTTGTATTGTCCTATTCTTTCTCTCAGCTAATCCATTTTGCTGAGGAGTTTTTACTGCTGAGAGTTGTCTCTTGATTCCATGCTTTTCACAAAACTCATTGAAATCATTTGAGGTGAATTTCCCACCATTATCTGATCTTAGAAATTTAATCTTGTGATTTGCTTGATTCTCAACAAGTGCTTTGAAGGCTTTAAATTTTATAAAGGCTTTTGATTTTTCTTTAAGAAATTTCACAAAATTCATCCTTGTATAATCATTGATTAATAACACAAAGTAATATTCACCTTGAAATATTTTAGTCCTTGTTGGTCCACAAAGATCAGTGTGAATTATTTCTAATGGCTGAGAGGTTTTATGTTCTTTTATTTTGAAGCTTGTTGGTATTTGGACACATAGGATTTCATCTAAAGTCCTTGAGTTGTTCTCAAACTTTGACTTGATAGATTCTTCATTTAGTTTCTTTCTCAGGTGCATAGTGTCTTCTTCAATCCTTTCGAATTCTTGTATTCCTATTTTGAGTTGATGTTATAGATTGTTTTCAGCCCTTTCGACTCCTAGAACCTATGTTTTTAAGTTAGCAATCATTCTTTCTCCATCATTATTTTTCTCTTCAAATTATGTGATGTGAGTTTTTATTTCTTGTACATCCTTTTATACTTCTCTAATTCTTCATGAGTATTTATAAGTTATGCTTCAATATATACCACATATTCTATTTATTCTTGAGGGATTTCACTTTTGAAACCCATGCATAGGACTTCAACATCTTCACTTATTTCATCATCTTCACTGTCTTCTTTGGAGTATAGGTTTCTCTTATTTTTCAGAAAATTATTCGTGTATATGATATCATTCTTTTGATATTTCTTATTGTTAGGATTATTAATCCACCCTTTTTCAAATGTCTATTATATTAATTATTTCCTAACTTAGGAACCTTAAATTAATTAATTAGGTCCACTTGGCCTAATTGGGCCACCTGTACTAGTCACTGGAGTGTGGGGAACACTCATAGAGGTTAACTACCACTTACTACATGTGCACGCATCAGTTTGGGTGCCTCCTAGACAAATCCCCACATTTTAGGAGCCACTAGGAGTCCAAGCACCAACCTACTTTAGTTAGTTGGTGTTAGTACTAGTTAGTCTTAGTTAACCCCCAGTTACATTTAGTTACTTCACAATCATTTAGGCTAGCGGTACCAATGCATGGATAGTGCATGGTTGCATGGAGAAGAGTGCTTTTCCTACGTACCACACTCAGTTGCACTAAGTTAACTAGCTATCATTGGTTGTTGGAGTTATTGGTCATCGGGGAGTTATCTATTTGGAATCCGATATTAATTAGGATGCCTTGAGTTAGAGATTCAGTTAGATATAGTCATATCCACTTGGAGGATTTGAATTTATATCCCATGCATTCGAATTATACCTATGTAAACTATTGTAACACGAGATATTACTATTGTGAATGATACTATAAATTTTTGAGCAATACTTTGTCGTTTCCTATGTGGTTTGTTTTGTTTAGTTTGTATCTTCATTCTCCATTCTTTTGTTGCAAACATTATTAGAAATATCTAATTGAATATCTAAATGGAATTCAAATTATAATATGGTATCAGATCCTTGTTAGGCAGGCTTCATGCTTGTTTCTCCCCATCGAACATTAGAAGCAGCTGGGTTTCCACAAAAGTCCCCTATGATTATTGGTAGCTCTGGATTTATTCAGAGCAGCAGAGAGGGCGTGAGGGAACCTTAAAACATGTTCATGTTGGAAGGAAAATCATGATTCTAATAGTTCATATGTTTTAGTGTGTTATTATAGTGAAATTAACAGGTGCTACATAGCTAGTGAGAAATATTTGCAGTCTTCCAGTCGAAGCAATTATGAGTTCTCAAAATCCTAAACCATGGATCCTCACAAATTCCAATTACCTTGATTGGAGGATTGATATGCAGCTGGCCTTGCACCAGCATGGCTACCATAGGATCATACATGGATGGGAGGTTGAACCTCATCAGCCGGTAGAGGGGAACAAGTTCCTAACTTCGTTGTCATGAAGCATTCGGGTACTTAAGTACTTATATTTTTGGAGATCTCGTCTTTCATCTAGAAGGATTGAGGACTCCTAGAGAATCCTGGGAGAAGCTTGATAGCTTGTTTAATAAACAAGATGAGCTTCGGGGACACATTCTAGGGAATGAGTTGGTATCTTTACATCTGAGTAGTTTTGAGACTATTGAGCAATTCTTCTCTAAATTCAAGTCTCTAGTGCTCCAATGTAGACAATGCAGGATAGAACAGAAGGATGAGTAGAATGTCCTTTCCATACTCATCAAACTAGGTTTTGAGTACTCTGTATATGTCTCTATGATGTATTTCAAGCGAGAAAGCTTTCCTGACTGGAAACTTCCTTCATTAGATTCTTTTTCCGAGTCCTTAATCAAGGAACAAGATAAATTGTTTCGAATGGGAGTCATCCATACTTCCAAGGATCAAGCTCTCTTGGTTACTGACTCTTCCAAAGCACAAGAAAAGGGGAAATCAAAGAAGAAGGAGCCAAAGGTAGCTGATTTGAATCCAAAACAAAATCACCAAGCTTCCGAAGGGGCCTCCATCTCTAAAAAGAAGAAATTTGAAAAGAAGTTATGTCCTTATTATGAAAATGGATACCATATTGAAGAACATTGTATGAAGAAGAAACTTGATGAGATGTCCGCTCTTCTCAAACATCACAACATTTCTCCTCCAAGAGCAAAGAAGCCCGATGAAGAAGCACTAATAGAAGATACCGAAAGGTGTCATGCTTTGAAAGAAAATCTCTCTCCATCCTCAGTATACATTATAGATTTTGGAGCGTCCAACCACATGGTTTCCTCCAAAGAATCCTTCTCTACTCTTTCACTATCAAAGGGGCCTAACGTTCACATGGGAGATGATTCCCATATTCCAGCAGAAGGAAGGGGCTTAGTCAGATCGAAGCATGGTGAGTTCAATAATTTCTTATATATGCCATCCCTTGCTGCTAATATGTTATCTATTTACCATATGACTCATGCAGGCTCTCACAAGAGGGTCACATTCAATTTAGACTCAGTTGAGATTACAAAAAATTCCACTGGAAAGCTTGTAGCAAAAGGTATTGCAAATCACTCTACCAAAGCTTATGAGTTTTCACATTTTGTACCTGTTTCTCCTCCTACAACTTTATTGTATCATGCTAACAACACTAGCAAGATTTGGCATGAGATATTTGGCCATCTCAATTTCAAATATCTAAAGCAACTCCACAATGATAACATGGTTGAAGCCTGAAGGTTTTCCCTCCATCCAAACTTTCGATGGAGTGTGTGTTGGGTGCTTGATAGGTAAGAATCCAAAAAATAAGTATGATATTGGGAAGGTACATAGAGATATCTCTACACTTGATTTGATACAAATTAATGTAGCTGGACCTATGCCCACAAACTCCATTAATGGTTGCAGGTATTTCCTAATCTTTATTGATGATTGTTCTAGGTACTGCTGGATCTACTTCATGAAACTAAAATCAGAAGTTTTTGAGACTTTTAAAAGTTTTGAAGATGTGGTTGAGAACAGTTTTAATAAGAATATCAAGCCAATAAGATCATATGGAGGAGGAAAATACATCAAAAGCGATTTCCATAATTCCTGTGAATCAGAGGGGGTTCAAATGAAACACTTAGTTCTATACACCCCACAAAACAATGGTGTGGCTGAGAGGAAGTACATATCACTGAAAGATATGGAAACATGCCTTCTCCATGGAAAGTGTAATGTCTCACTTGTTTGTCCTAGAATACTTCGTAATTGTAAAATAAGAAAGAAAAAAAAGTGTTTACTAAAATTGTTTTGGTGAGGAGCTCACGGCCAAGGCCGCACCAGAAACAATATTGTGAGCTCAATATGAGTTAGTTCATCAGAGGATAATCTTAGGAGACTTAACGATTTTTACACAACTTAACGACGGGAAACTATTCCCACTACGGCTAAAAAGAAAACAATTGGTTGGGGAACCATAACTCGATAAGTGTAGTCGTACAGGAAATTCCTACTTCGCAAAGTGTTATCTCAACTAGGATACCCTATCCTAGTCATTGAATCCTTTTACAATTAAACCGAGTTAGAAGGAGTAGCGAGTTTCCTTTTCATGACATAAAGGAGGCACACAGTTAAAAAAGAAGAATCTCTAAAAGAGAAAACCAACTTAAGAATATATGGTTAAAAAAATACCCCTACCTAGACTATGTACATAGAGACTTATATTGGGGATAATATATGAAGAATGTTAATTTAGGCATTTATAAATACATCTATATATATAGAGATAGATATATAATGGCCGCAAGAAAATGCCTATGGCAAAAGGCATGATAAAAAAAAATAGCTTAAATATTCAAGATCCTTATAACAACATCAAGTGGGAAAAATCATAGAGTAAGAAACTAATAAAGGATAAAGTTATATGTATATATATATATATATGTTTACTTACCTATAAGGAGGATTCTCGGACAACTATTACAAATATGTAACTTGCAATTCATTCCTTAGCTAAAGCATGTTACTTTGATAAGGCAAGAAGACTATTATTCGGTTGGACACATGCCAGAGAGGTGATTTTCCTGACAGCAAAATAAGAGGAGATAGGCCTCGGCAAACTTAATGGCAGAATTCTTTCCTTGATTCTGGGAGCACTTTGCGCACCCCAAGAAAGGACCCTTGCTCCTTCCGTTAGAAATAGGTTAAGAAATTCCTTCGGAAGGGGGGAAGTCATTATGCAGGGGTTTTGTCCTGTAGGGTGGAATGTGCTTGGCCTGCGTTGGTTAGGGTGTTCAATGAAGAGAGCTGAGAGGCATCCCTTTGAATATGCCTTGAGATGAATTCTGGAGATATGCATTTTTTTTAGGTGAATTCTGGACCTGTTTTTTATTTGAACTTTGGTTTTGGATGAGTGTATTGTATACCAACATTAGTATATTTTCATGCCGCTATGTTTAAAATATTTCCTCCCTGTATTATTTATTGTGTTTCTTGCATTATGGATGCATTATAATCTGCTTCGTTCAAAGGCGCTTTCCTACACTGGTTAAAGCGTTCTTGATTTGCATTGGGTAGAGATTTTTGAGCATTTATGTGTGCGTTTTTGTTTACCTGCATTGGGTAAATATCCTGAACAACGAGGGTTTCCTGGGTTGGATCCACTATACCTGTAGTGTTTTACACCGTTTGGTTCGTGCTTTAGATAACCTACAAGTTTTGGTGTATCTTATGGTGAACATAGAAGGCATTGGTTAATGTTGTCGCTATTATTTTGTTTAACCCAAGATTATAACCATAAGCATTGAAATATGATGTGATTTGGTAATATGGTCACCATGACCAGGCTCTGATGTGAATGTTCATAATACATAGGGTTTCACACATGTGAATGGTAGAATATAATCGAATTCTGCTAGGATCTACTTTCCTACCTCCTTAATACATTGGATCTGGTGTGCTGGTACATCTGAGTTCAGATCTATATGCCATCGCTTTTCATTTCGCATGAGGATCAGAATGTAGGTTGCATACGATTCCAAAATGCAGAAGGTTATGTCTATGTGTGGTTGCCGTATTTCACATAGGAAATCGATACGGACTTTGTTTTTAAGTGCGAATTTTCTTTAATCATGCAAATAGCGAATTTGTATGTTTCTAGTGAATCGCTGATCTGCTTAGCCTTGTTGGTAGAATCGCTGATCTGCTTAGCCTTTTTGGTAGAATTGTTGATCTACTTAGCCTTGATGGTATCCTTTATGTTTAAACCAATAGCGAAATTTTTGTGGTTTTCTATGGCCTTGTGGTAAAGTTTAATTGGTCAGAGAAACATTCTTCTCTTTCATTTGTGATTCCCATGGCCGATCTGCTACAGCATAAGCCATGAGCGATCTACTGCTATTTAATATAGAAATCCGGACTAGACTCTGGACAAGTTGAATTGTGGTTTGGCCATCATAGTGTGGTTTGGCTGCGACTGTGAATCATGTTTAACGGGAAAAATTGAACTATACATGTGGACTCGAATAGACCCATGGGTCGAATGAGCACCCTTAGCACTACTGGGGTTGTGACTGGTCAAAATACAAACCCTGATCGCTGTGCGAGTTACTTGCAACCTATGGCACAGTTTTTAACAGAGCGAGTCATGAGTTCTTAACCATGGCCTGTTAATTATTGCTAGTGGCAAGTTTGATAGAAGTTGTTCATAGGGTAAAAATGTACCTAGCAGAGAACTAGATTGTTACCAATGACTAGCCTCATACACGATCCTATAGATCTACGATTTACAACTGCATATTAGAAATATATGTTTCCAGTAGCGTTTTGTTTAAAGAGGTCTACAAATAGAACGGTTAATTAGTCTAATGGAGACTTAACTCTAGAACTGCTAATTATTTAATGGTGAATTTGCTAGAAGTGGGAAATAATAAGCTGTGCTTTTGTGATCTTGCCTCCACTTCAGAGCTGGCGAATGCACAAAATTGTGATCCTCATGGAGATCTAGAGAATACGTTGAATCGTGATCAGCATGGAAGTATTTTACACTGAACTATTATGTATAGCCTTCGAGGTTGTTGATTATACCTAGGCATTACCTAGCCATTGAGTGGTTTATTCTTCCTAGATCTGATGATTTCTATGGAAGCTCAATAATATTGCATATTCCAATTCTTTAAATTGGATAATATTACATGACAGGACAGCGCTTTGGTGGATGTAGCCCATGGATTGGGAGAACCATGTATATTGGTCTCAATGTATGTTTTTCATGTTGTTTTCATCCTATGTGCTGTGTTGCCTTACATCTTCTATGCTATTGAGGTATTTCATCATAGATTCTTTGAATGTGTTTTATCTTGTGATTCTGATAATAATGATTAAGGAAGATTGTTAATTTGATAACGGCAACATGATATACGCCTTAATGTAGCTAGAGTCATTGAATGGGACCCTTTCCCAATGTATTAGCAATTTTGATTCTTAGAAAAGGGTTGGTTGGAAGTAACCCAGTTATCTTATGTGAATGGTTTACACTGTTTTAGTTTTGGGAAGGTCTCCTTTTTCATTGCAGCATTGAAACATTGATGGTAAACATGTTATATAACATATAGATGTGACCGTTGGGTTCCTACAATCTTATAATCCTTAGGATTGACCACAAAGTCAACATGTATCAACTAACGATATTGGGTACCTGAAGATTTCAGTAAGAACACAAGAAATGTAAAAAAAAAAGGGCAAACTCTCACCTTATACAAAACCATTTGAGGAAGAACCATGGGAGACATTACACAAAGCATATCCCTCCTTCTCTTTCAGATGAAAAGGTAAACTGTGCTTCATATTTACAGAATAGAGTGCCCCACAAGTCAGTGGTTTGGTTCACCCCATTCGAAGCACGGAATGGGTATAAGCCCAATGTCTCACATCAAATATTTTTTGGTTCCAAAGCTTGGGCCAGAAAACCACTTAACAAGAGGAAGGCCTTTGAAGCCCAAAGCAGTGAAGGCATTCTGCTGGGATATACAGAAGATGCAAAATCTTACAAATTGATGGATTTTGCTACCAGAAGTGTCCAATTCAAAGAATATTGGCTACAAGATAATCCTCCAGTAGCACAAGAAGGTATAACTATTTCTCCACCTCTTTTTGATGATGATGATGATGATGATGTGCTATAGGGTTCACATTCAGATGAAGAAGTTCACATACATTATCATCCTATTATTGAGACTAAATCTCAAGAGATTCTAGATCCATATCAAGTACCCATTCCTAATCAGAAGCCTAAACCCAGATGGGCCCAAAAGCTTCTTGATGCAGTTGGAAGTGGTGCTGGAGTTTCAAAAGGCAGAAGAAGAACTAGGTCCCAGCATCAAAATGGGCATGCTGCACTATCCCTCATAGATTCATTCTCTACAGAATGGTGCAACAGAGTTCCAGGTCGGTGCTACTTGATGATGGTGAATGATCAGCTACATGGCCCACAGAAGTAGATATTTGATCATTCCCTACCTTCACCATCCAACATAAACAAATTGACTCATCAGTTCATAAGTACATTGAGAGGTCCATTGATGGGCCATACTGCTACATAGAGCTGCAATTTTTGCAACATCATTACTCAAATTATTTTTCTAAGCAGGAAGCTTATTTCTTCTAAATATAGCTTGCAAATTTCTATTTTCCTTCTTATTTTTTGGGGGGGTGTTTCCCATGAGGTTTTCCTGAGTTTCCTCAGTTGTATTAAGCATCATTTTTTATTATCTTCTAGATTGTATTTGGGTGAACTATGGTCTTGTTTCCAAGGCCCATAGTTGTCCAAGTTAGGATTCAGGGGGGGGGGGTGTTAGGATTATTAATCCTCCCTTGGTTAAATGTCTATTAGGTTAATTATTGCATAACTTAGGAACCTTAAATTAATTAATTGGGTCGACTAGTACGATTGGGTCCACTTGGCCTGATGGGGCCACCTATACCAGTCACTAGAGTGTGGGGAACACTGATAGATGTTAAATTCCACTTAATTCATGTGCATGCATCAGTTTGGGTGCCTCCTAGACCAATCCCTACATTTTAGGAGCCACTAGGAGTCCCGGCACCAACCTACTTCATTCAGTTTGTGTTAGTGCTAGTTAGTCTTAGTTAGCCCCCAGTTACATTTAGTTACTTCACAGTCAGTTAGGCTAGCACTACCAATGCATGGCTAATGCATCTAGGGAGGAACGCTTTTCCTACCTTCCACACTCAGTTGCACTGAGTTAACAAACTATCAATGGTTGTTCGAGTTATTGGTCATCGAGGAGTTGTTTATTTGGACTCCGATATTGATTGGGAGACCTTCAGTTAGAGATTCAGTTAGATACAGTCATATCTACTTGGACGATTCGAATTCATATCTCATGCATTTGAATTCTACCTATGTAAACTTTTGTAACAACGGATATTATTATTCTGAATGATACTATAAATTCCTGAACAATAAATTCCTGTGTGGTTTGTTTTGTTCAGTTTGAATATTCATTCTCCATTCTTTTGTTGCAAAAATTATTAGAACTATCTTCTTGAAGATCTAAATGGCATTCAAATTCTAATACTTAGGATAGTAAGGTTCTTCATCATCACTATCCTCTTGTTTTGGATAAGGACACTTTTTGGAAAAATGTCCAATCCTTCCACGGTTAAAAAATTTCAAGGGTAGATTCCCTTTGTACTTGTTAGTGCCTCTATCAGGTTCCTTGGTGAAAGAGAGGTTCCTCATCATCTAGGTTTTTATATTGGATCTTGGATATGAATTTAAAGGTTGTTTCCTTCTTTGATGATCCATTTTGTCTTATTCTCATCTCATAGGCAGTGAATATCCCATGTAGTTCATCTACTGTCATAAGTTAAATATCATCTTGTTCTTATAAAGAGAACACCTTTGAGTCATACTTCATTGGCATGGTTCTTAGTACCTTTTCAACTAGGTCTTTCTCTTTCATTTCCCCTCCAATGCCTCTAATTCCATTCAAAATTTCATGTACTCTTAGATAATATTCTGCAATATTTTCTTCCTCTTCCATTTTTAGGTTTTCAAAATGTCCTTTGTAGGTATGGAGTTTGGATTCCTTGAATTTGGTTTCTCCTTCATAGATGCATTTTAATTTTTCCCAGGCATGTTTAGATGTTTTGCATTGAATGACTTTTACAAGTACTCATTCTATTAACCCAGTCAAAATTGCATTTAGATCTTTTTCATTGGCCTCATATTGGCTTAGTTCTCCTTCATATATAGGTACGTCATATGGTACTTTATATTATGTTTCAACAGTCCTCCAAACTTTGTATCCAAGAGCCATTAGATAGAACTTCATTCTTGAACATGAGTATGCATAATTATCTCTAGTAAATAAGAGAGGTTTGTTAGTGTCTAACCCCTGTTGATCCATAGTGTTAACAATACTGAGAAGGGGGGGTGAATCAATATTGACAACTTTTAACAATTTAAACCACTTTTAATTTATTCATTAACACACATGGTCAAAAAAAACACACATAACAAAAATTTATCATGCAAGCCCAATTGGGTAAACAACCAGCACTTCTTATTACTGCAAAATTATATTTTACAAATAGTTTTTTCTTGCTACTACAGACAAGGATGGTACTACAACCTATTTACCAGAAACTACTCAAAGGAGGCTATGCCCCCTTGGTTTATTGGCTGCTACTAAAAGGATTCTATGGCACCTTATTTACCAGCTACCATTGGAAGGAGGCTATGACCCCCTTGCAGGCATGTTTACTGCCTTAGCCTTCAAACCTACCTTATATGATAATTAAATATCTGACTATTATTCAATCGATCTTTCAATTAAATGTACAAAGGAACTTTTTCAATGGTTTAAAACATTGTTTATATAGAATCAAACATATCTCTTCATTCAACAGTTGCCTATATTCATCGTGGCTCTTCAAAGACAAATTAGCTCATTAAAAATCAATTCTTTGTTAATCATTTTTAACTCTATTTAATTTATCAATCGCAACCTTCCGTGGTTTCATTTCCACAACACCCTTTCAACAAAAATATTTTATGCATTGAATTTTCTGCATTTACCTTTCCGAACTCATCTTTCTACAATTAGCTTTCCACAATTGTCTTTCTGCAAAGAAATTTATGCAACCAAAAACTTCTTCTTGTTGCAATTGTAGATTGTGAGTAAGCATTTTGAATTTTCTCAAAAATTGCTTCCATAATTATCTTTCCGAAACAACCTTTTTAAAATCAAAAACTTCTTCCTTTCACAATTCGCAGATTGCAAATTATGGATTCGTTCTGCATTTCGGATTGCAGATGTGCCTCCCAACTTTTTAGAAATGGGATTCTGCAAATCTCTTTCCACAAATCATTTTTCTCAACTCTCTGAGACATCAATTTCTTATGGATTCTTTCATGATCATTGATCTGAGATTGGATGTGGATTTCACTATAACTTTGTGGATCACTGTTCAACCGTAGATCTGTTGTGGCTATCTTCTAACCGTTGGATATTTATCAACCCACAACAACAATGGAATTGAACCGGTATTGAACTTAACTTCATAAAAAATATGCCCTTGCTTAGCTTAATTAACACCGCACAACTTCACCCAATGGAGTAATTTTCAATCGTGGATATTTTTTGGTGATCGTACTCATCGTTCGATGGAGTGACGATTACTTTCCAATTCTTCTTCATGTCCCGACTATTATCTTCCGCTTATTTTCATGTAGTAGAATTGCTGACAGCCATTATATCTAAGTTCATCTTAGATCTATGGTTATTTTTAATGCTACCAAAATACTTGATATTGATTCCAGAGTCAATCTAATTACTAACCTTCATGCACTTTTCCACAACGGAATCCCCTTCAACCGTTGATTTGATAATGATCTCGATCTAGCCGTTGATTTATTTTCTTGATACAATCTTAGTTGTCCAACCTATTCTAAATAAGCAACTAGAAATCCATGACTCTATGGTTATTGATTAGAGGATTAATCAATCAAACTTAATCAGATTTCTCCTAACCTGATCCCCTCAATAGATCATCTCATTTGTCTTTCCATCCTTATCACATATGCCATCACTTTCCCTGCTATCACTTATTCCTTTGTCATCACTGAACTCTTTTGACAGCAATGAGAATTCCATACAATAAAAATCATGAATAACACCTTTTATTGGAAACAAAATACGTAGATTACCCTAATAATTCATTGTCACTACCTATATCACAAGCTCCTATTCAATAACGTTTATAATAGCACATTTGACATCTTTTTCCTAAAAAGGCTATTTGGTTGGAATACTAAGACATACAATATCAATGTATTTATATTCAAAGGGTTGTTGGTTGAGAGACACTCAATTTTCACTTGGAATATAATCATGTAAGTGATGGAAATATGCTAGTATGGATTCTTAGGAGGAGCTAAATGCCAAGGCCCAGCTAGTGAATCATTAGACATGTATAATGTGAATATCTATGTATGGACCTTCTGGTTGGCTATGATTCGAATTCAACTGCTATGTAAATTTTATTTTCAAATATAGTAAAATGGTTCAAGATGGCTATGTGGAGATCACTAAAGAGGGGTTATTTTTCCACTAGAGGGGAAAATGAAAGAGGGATATGGTATATTTAATCCTCTATTACCAAGTTTCAACCTAAGAATTCATATTTTCTTGTGATATTCCTTAAATGATCCAATTACTTATTTTTTATTATCTTAATCAATCATTGAAAGCATCTATGAGGTTCGTGAAGAAATTCCACTCTATGAGTTAAGGAAGCATGGTATGAAATACTTCTATGACTGTTGAAACATTTCTCTCTTATATAGTCAAAAAATATTTTAGTTGTCTTTCCTCAGTCCTCTCATCTCTTTGGGAGTCTATCATCCATTCAGACCAATTAACCTTATGGCAGAGGGAATGGAATTGGTTTGTGTGTTCTACATTGGGTTGATGTTATTTCTATTGGCTATAACCATTCCATTTTTACTGGTCTATTAGACAATCAAGAATCTAATTATGAATAGGAGAATGATTGATCCAGGAGGATATTGGTGGCCACCCACCTATTCCCCTTGGACCCCACCATTATTTCTTTCAGTTTTCTAGTTTCCTTAATTACTATTTTTGGCAGTTTTCCGGTCCTAAACTTTTGGAGTCGTTTTCAGGCCCTAAACGACATTTTTTGGCATCGAATGGTTGGGATAATATGAGTCCATTATGGACTTGATATTTTCCATTTATGGATGTAGTCCTTAAATAGATCTTTCTAACGATGTATCATGCGCATCAAATAGAGGTAGTATGGTAAAGTTACAACCCCAGGAAATTGATGTACCAAGTTACCCAACGGGGCCCACATTAAGGCATTTCACCTCCTAGGGTTAGGTTTTTGGATGTGTAGGGTTTCCATTGTTTCTCAATAATATATAGGCCTTCGAGCCTCATTTTAACACAGAGTTCAGAGGCATGTAGCCGCCACATCTCTTCTCAAAGATAAGCTACCAGCACTCTAGCTAGTTTATTTCCATTCTGTATGTAAACAAGTTTCAGTTATTGATTAATGAAATCAAGTGTTATTTCCACTGCATATTTGTTTCTATGGTTATTTGTGTATTCTGTTGCTTTCCTATATAAATCCGGATCAATGATAGACCATAGAGACTAGAGATGGTTATACATGTGAGAAAGTGAGGTTGAGCAGGATGAGAATATTTACTCACTAATTTTGTATGCTCACTAGATGCTTGAGAATCCACATATAATTTCTACTTGGAATTGAAAGGAACAAAATGGTTCAGGCTCCTATTCACACATTGGCAAGTGTATGGAAAGATGAATTGCGTAAGGGAACTATGGATTAGTGAAGGGAATGCTTGAACCTAGAAGTGTATTCTCTAGGGAAGGTTTTTTTGGTCATAGGGTTGTGAGGAATGAGAGATATTCATATAGAAGAGTCAATTTAACATATGGATAAGAATTGAGAGAAAAAAGGGGTTCTAGTATGGGAGAAAATACTATGTGAGTGTTCTTCTCCCTAGTGGCCTCATATCCCAACTCAGGGGTGGCCTCTCAACATAAAGATTATATGTTGTACAAAGTGTCTATGGTTTGCTGGAATGTTTCTTGCACATAGTTAACTTCTTTTTATGATTTCGTTTAAAGATAATTATTTCATGTATAGTGTGGTTATTCAAATATTTTAACATTATCTTCCTATGAATGAATATGCTTGACTATGTTGATGTATGTGTATGAGAAAAGTTTATTTCCATTGCATTTCCTTTCCATGCATATGTATATATTTTGTTTCTGAAGTTGTAGTAAGGCCCTCAAGGGGATAATGGGGGCATGAATTCATAAGTTATTTTCCCCTCATTTGGAATGAGGGACGATGGCATGACAAAGTGGATTTAGGGGCTTGAGTGAAATATATGACCTTCTATGAGTTACAACCTAAGGAATCATAGGTTCACAATGATTCAATACTTCATCCAATGAATTAATGAAAGGGAAATATTGTATCCATACAAGACGATCTCGGATTAAATCACAATGTTTGATTAGAAGGGCCCCATCATTGTCCAATTGTCTAGATAATTGTCAAGGATGATGGAGGAATTACCCATATCCAATTAGATATATCTTAAATTATGATTCCGAGAGGAGAATAATATTATCAAACATACAAACAATTTTAATAGGTATGGAAGTATTTAAGTGAGCACAAGATGAATACCTTTAATCAACCAACAAAAAATGTGAATATGATGGATGATTTATTTTACGTATTACCCCCTTAATTAGTTTGACATTATTGCATATCTTAACTGTGTATTATGATTCAAACATATTAAAATACATTATAAAGTTCTTCTCCAAAACCCTTCTTATAATACAAAAACCACTCATGCTGTAGTAAAAACTTGGCCACAAAACTTTCTTGCATATATTTAGACATCAGAATCTCTAAAAAATTAAAGTGGCCAATGAAATTACATATAACAATTATGAAACAAATCATAAATACTTCTAATATGTAAACTCATATTTAGGCGATTCAAGATTATTCTTATAATTGATGAATAACTTGGTTCAGTCCACACTTTAAATTATTATATCCACACTTTGCATGCTTATCATTATTGTGAAAATGCTAAATATGAATGCTTCAAAATATACATAATAATCCAATTTTTATTTAAGTAACTTTAAATTATTCAATAAAATTAAGAGAGAATATAAAAATATGGTTTCAAGTTTTTCAAAAATTTAATCAAACCAAAAGTCATAAGAAAGAACACACAAATTAATGAACTATGATGGAAAATTATAAAACGTTAGAAAATTTAACTTTATAAGACCTTTGATGAAGAATTACATAGATAATGAATACTAGTGATGAGAATACCATTGACTATGAAGCCTTTTTACTATTTTATACATGCTAGAACCATTTATTCTGATTCATGGTATTTGATGTTAATAAGCCAACTTGAGTAGTATATTCTCATAGGTTGTTGTTATTGCATGTGAATGGTTAAAAAAACACATAAATAATTTTATTACATGTTTGAATCGCACCACCCCTTAGGGAAAATGTCAAAACCTAAATAGAGGCTTTTGAACAACAATTAAAAATCACTGAACTTAATATGAATACAAAAACATGTATATTCATAGTTAATGAAAATTGTTAAGAAGATGGATTTTGTGTGCACTTTGTAATATGGGTCTCAATATCTTGAAAGATGTCAATTTTTGGTTTGGTTTAAGAAAATATGAACAAAAAAAACATTTATAAAACTAGGGGTTATCATAAAAAAAAACACTATGTTATTATAATGGGTAAAAGACATTATAGAGTAAGTCTAAAAAGTCCAATAGTTAGACCATTTATAAAAGTGGGTGAAAGATGAAAAACCTATGTTAAGTTTAAGATATAAATACAAATACAATTAGTAATGTTAATTAATGACAATTCTATGACTAATGAACAAATTTAATAAAATGAAATTTTAACATATTTATGAATGTGAAATTTTTTAATAATTATATAACTTATTAAATGGTTGAGTTAACATATTTATCAATGTGAAAAAGTTTAATAAATGGATAACTCCTTATACAATTGATATTGAAATGGTAAAATGGTTGGATTTTCTAAAAAAACACCCATTCTCTTACAAATATTCACTTACAAAGATTCACTTACAACCATACATGCATCATGACACATTGTTTCATGTCTTGCATAGAGCAAGTTGCGAGGAACGAAAATTTTGAGGGTCATGTTTTGGCCCTTATGTGTTTTCTATTCCATTTGTGAGTGCTACTCTAGCTTCCTCAAAAGTACGTTCATTCAACTTATGGTTGTTTTTTTAATTGAAACAAACACATTATCTCTTTTGGAAAGAAAAAATACTTTTATAATAAGTATATTTATTTTTGGTTGAAATCCCTTAAAATTACTAAGTTGAAATACCCATAAACCTAGATCCCTTTTGAATTTTTATTAGTTTAAGTTCCATTAACTTCACTATAGGTAAAAACTAAACTATATACAACACTATTATTAATATGAGCATCAATCCAAAAATCATTTACTTTCTCATATACCAATACTAAAACCCGGGCCTAATAAACCAACTACCTTAACTACTACCTTGACCTGAAATAACTAATATTCTTGGTGGTGGTCAGGATTTTGTAAGTGCATTAAGCGAAGCTAACAATCCATAGAAACTGATCACTTGTGTGTTAGGTAACATTCCAATTGTGAGGTCAAGCGATTTAATATTAAAGAATAGCTCGTAACATTCCAAATGAGTAGCTGATCTTGTCTGTTCTTCGATTGGATATTAATAAAAGAACGAAGTATTGAGCATTGTTTGTGAGTTGGGCACCGTTGTTGAAATTCTTCAACAACACAACACATACATGCAACATTAAAGATCGAAAAGTTGGGCACCCAAGTTGAAATTCTTCAACAACACAACACAACACCAACATTAAAAATCGAAAAGTCCAGCGAGATACATAGTTAAAATGCCATATATAATAAGTTTTATCAAATCATGTCATTTAAAATTTTTATCATATCATGCCATTTAATATCGGAATTTTTTGATATTTTTAAAAATTTTAAGGCTATGTTTGAGAATAGTTTCAATAAGAATATCAAGTCAATAAGATTCAATGGAGGGGAAGACTATGCTAAAAAAAATTTCCAAAATTTTGATGAATCACTCAATTCGAATGGAACACTCAATTCCATACACACCACAACAAAATGGTGTGGCTAAGAGGAAGGACACATCACTGAAAGAAATGGAAACATTCCTTCTCCATGGCAAACATCTACCTCCTTCTCTTTAGGCTGAAGCAGTAAATTGTGCTTCATATTTTCATAATAGGGTTCCACACAATTCATTGGTTGGGGTCACACCATTTGAAGCACTACATGGGTATAAGCCCAATGTCTCACATATGATAGTTTTTGGTTCCAAATCTTGGGCCAGAATACCACTTGATAAAAGGAAGGCCTTCCAAGCCCAAAGTAGCGAATGCATTCTACTGAGATATGAAGAAGATGAAAAATATTACAAACTGATGGAGGTTTCTACTAGAATATGCTTCATTGAAAGAAGTTTCCAATTCAAAGAAGATCAGTTGCATGATACTCCTCCAATAGCACAAGAAGGTATAACTATTTCTCCACCTTTTTTTGATGATGATGATGATGTGATACAGGTTTCAAATTCATATGAAGTATCACATACAACATGATCATGTTATTGAGACTGAATCTGAATAGATTCTAGATCTAGATCTAGTACCCATTCGTCATCAAAATCCTAAACCTAGATGGGCTCAAAATATTCTTGATACAGCTGGAATTGGTCTTGGAGTTCCAAAACACAAAAGAAGAAATAGGTCCCAGTATGATAATGAGCATGTTGCACTATCCCTCACAGATTCACTCTCTACAAAATGGTGCAGCAGAGTTCTAGGTCAGTGCTACTTGATGATGGTGAATGATCAGCTACATGGCCCACATATGCAGAGATTTGATCATTCCCTACCTTCACCATCTAGCAGAAGCAAACAGAGTCATCAGTTGATAAGTACATTGAGAGGTCCAATGATGGACCATATTGCTGCAATTTTTACAGCAGTGTTATTCAAGTTATTTTTCTATGGAGGAAGCTTCTTTCTTCTAAAAATAGCTTGCATATTTCTATTTTGCTGCTTATTTTTGGGGGGGCGGGGGTTCCCATCAGGTTTTCTCCTGTTTCCTTAGTTCTATTAAGCATCATTTTTATTATATTCTAGATTGTATTTGGGTGACCTATGGTCTTGTTACTAGGTCCCACAGTTTTCCAAGTTAGGATTTAGGGGGGGTGTTAGGATTATTAATCCTCTCTTGGTCAAATGTCTATTATATTAATTATTGCCTAACTTAGGAACCTTAAATTAATTAATTGGGTCCACTAGTACAATTGGCTCCACTTGGCCTAATGGGGCCACATGTAACAATCACTGGAGTGTGGGGAGCACTACTAGAGGTTAACTGCCACTTAGTGCATGTGCATACATTATTTTGGGCACCTCCTATGCCAATCCCTACATTTTAGGATTCAATGGGAGTCCTAGCACCAACCTACTTCAGTCAGTTAGTCTTAGTACTAGTTAGTCTTATTTATCCCCCATTTACATTCCATTACTTCACAGTCAATTAGGCTAGTGCTACCAATGCGTGGATAATTCATGGTTGCATGGGGAGGAGCACTTTTCCTACCTACCACACTCAGTTGCACTAAGTTAACTACCTATCAGTGGTTGTTGGAGTTATTGGTCATCAGGGAGTTGTCTATTTGGACTCTGATATTGATTGGGATACCTTGAGTTAGAGATTCAGTTAGATACAATCATATCCACTTGGAGGATTCAAATTCATATCCCATGCATTTGAATTATACCTATGTAAACTATTGTCACACTGTATATTATTATTGTGAATGATACTGTAAAATCCTGAGCAATAATTGTCCATTTCCTGTGTGGTTTGTTTTGTTTAGTTTGTATCTTCATTCTCCATTCTTTTTCTGCATACATTATTAGAACTATCTGCTTGAAGATCTAAATGGCATTCAAATTCTAATACTTATGACAGTAAGGTTCTTCATCATCAATATCCTCTTGTTTTGGATAAGGACGCTTTCTCGAAAAATGTCCAATCCTTCCACAGTTAAAAAATTTCAAGGGTAGCTTCCCTTTGTACTTGCTAGTGCCTCTATCAAGTTTCTTGATGAAGAGAGCTTCCTCATCATCTAGGTTTTGATATTGGATCTTGGATACAAATTTAAAGGTTGCTTCCTTCTTTGATGATCCATTTTTTCTTGTTCTCATCTCATAGGAATTGAATATCCCATGTAGTTCATCTACTGTCATAAGTTTAATATCATCTTTCTCTTGTAAAGGGTACACCTTTGAGTCATACTTCATTGGCATGGTTGTTAGTAACTTGTCGACTACGTATTTCTCTTTGATTTCCCCTCCAATTCCTGTAATTCCATTAAAAGTTTCATGTACTCTTAGATAATATTCTGCAATATTTTCTTCCTCTTTCATTTTTAGTTTTTCAAAATGCCATTTGTAGGTCTAGAGTTTGGATTTCATAACTTTGGGTTCTCTTTCATCATGATTCTTCACACACAAATAAGCTCATTCCAAATTACTTATTTGTTCATCATTTTTAACTCTGTTTAATTTATGAGTCATGACCTTCTGGATTTTCCTTTCCACAACGCCCTTTCAACAACAGATATTTTATGCATTTTCTATTTTGCATTTACCTTTACACACTCATCTTTCCACAATTACCTTCCATAATTAGCTTTCCATAGTTGTCTTTCCACAACAAACTTCCTGCAATCAAAAACTTCTTCCTTTCACAATTACAGATTGCGGGTAAGCATTTCGACTTTTCTCAAAAACTGCTTCCGCAATTATCTTTCCTAAACAACCTTTCTAAAATCAAAAACTTCTTCCTTTCATAATTTGCAAATTGCAGATTATTGATTGCTTCTGCATTTCGAATTGTGGATTACAGATGTGCCTCCCAACTTTTTGGAAATGGGACTCCATAAATCTCTTTCCACAAATCATTTTTCACAAGTCTCTGAGACGTCGATTTCTTGCAGATTCTTTCTTGACCATTGATATGAGATCAGATGTAGATCTCACTATAACTTTGTGGATCACTCTTCAACTGTAGATCTATTACGGGCTATCTTCTAACCATTGGATCTTTATCAACCCACATAAATAGTGGAATTGAACGAGTATTGAACTGAAATTCATAAAAAATATGTGCCTGCATAGTTTAATTAACACCCCAAAACTTCACTCAGTAGAATAAGTTTCTATCGTTGATATTCCTTGGTGATCGTGCTCATCCTTCGATGGAGGGACGATTCTTTTCCAATTCTGTTGCTTGTCTTCACTATTATCTTTCACGTATTTTCATCTAGTGGAATTGCTGACAACCGTTAGATCTAAGTTCATCTTAGATCCATTAGAGGAAATTTCAACTCAAAATGGGCCTCTTAAAAAAATTAATAAAATAATATTTATTAATTTTGGAGGAAGAAAAGAAAAAAACTAGTTTTTGTTGTATTTTTGACATATCTCCCCGTGTTTTTACTCAAATTTTGATCGGGAGAGCTTGTTGGTTGCGGAATTAAGTTTTGCATCCAACGAGTACCCACTTAGTGTACTTTTGACGGACCGCGCTACCCCAAAAACAAGAAATACCTGAAAAACGTGATGAAATAAGGAAGCATGGTATGAAATACTTCTGTGATCGTTGAAAGAGCTCTCTCTTATATAGTCAAAAAAATGTCAATTGTCTTTCCTCAGTCCTCTCATATCTTTGGGAGTCTATCATCCATTTGGACCAATTGACCTTATGGTAGAGAGAATGGAATTGGTCTGTGTGTTTTACATTAGGTTGATGTTAGTTCTATTGGCTATAACCATTCCATTTTTACTGGTCTATTGGACAATCAGGACTCTAATTATGAATAGGGGAATGACAGACCATAGAGACTAGATATGGTTGTACATGTGAGAAAGTGAGGTTGGGAAGGATGATAATCTTTACTCACTTATTTTGTATGCTCACTAGATGCTTGAGAAGCCACATATAATTTCTACTTGGAATTGAAAGGGAAAAAATGGTTCAGACTCCTATTCACACATTAGCAAGAGTATGGAAAGATGGATTGTGTAAGGGAACCATGGATTGGTGAAGGGAATGCCTGATCCTAGAAGTGTATTTTTTAGGGAAGGTATTTTTGGTGATAGGGTTGTGAGGAATGAGTGAGATTCATATAGAAGAGTCAAGTTAACATTTGGATAATAATTGAGAGAAAAAAGGGGTTCTAGTATGGGAGAAAAAACCATGTGAGTGTTCTTCTCCCCAGTGGCCTCATATCCCAACTCAGGGGTGGCCTCTCAACATAAAGATTATATGTTGTACAAAGTGTCTATGGTTTGGTGGAATGTTGCTTGCACATAGTTAGTTGCTTGGAATGATTTCATTTAAAGATAACAATTTCATGTATAGTGTGCTTATGCAACGATTTTAACATTATCTTCCTATGAATGAATTTTTTCTTATTTTTGTGAATGAATATGCTTGACTATGTTGATGTATTGTGTGTATGAAATTTTTTATTTCCATTGTATTTCCTTTCCATGCATATGTACACATTTTTTTATGACATTGTAATAAGGCCCTCAAGGGGATAATGGGGGCATGAATTCATAAGTAATTTCCCCCTCATTATTGAGGGATGAGGGCATGCCATATTGGATTTAGGGGCTTGAGTGAAATATCTGGTTGTACGAGTTAGAATCTAAGGAATCATAGGTGCATAATGATGCAATATTTCATCCAATGAATTAATGAAAGGGAAATATTCTAGCCATACAATGCGATCTCAGATTAAATAACAATTGTTTGCTTAGAAGGGCCCTATTGGTGTCCAATTGTCGAGAGAATTGTTAAGGATGATGGAGGAATTACCGATATCCAATTAGAGATATCTTAAATTATGATTGGAAGAGGAGA
This sequence comes from Pseudotsuga menziesii, assembly GCA_001517045.1. Lineage (NCBI taxonomy): Eukaryota > Viridiplantae > Streptophyta > Pinopsida > Pinales > Pinaceae > Pseudotsuga > Pseudotsuga menziesii. The sequence continues at coordinate 891,685 of LPNX010599792.1, read as the reverse complement.
TTAATATTATCAAACATCCAAACAATTTTAATAAGGATGGAAGTATTTAAGTGAGCAGAAGATGAATACCTTTAATCAACCAACAAAAAAATTTGAATATTATGGATGTTTTATTTTAATTATTACCCCTTTAATTAGCTTGAAATTATTGCATATCTTAACTATATATTATGATTCAAACATATTGAAAATATATTATAAAATTCTTCTCCACAACCCTTCTTATACTATACAAGAGCCACGTGGTGGAAATGTCCTTCACATTGGCACTAGCTTTACATCGAGCTATTAATAGGAGGTTTTTAATAAGATGCAAATGCTACCTTATAGTGACCAAATAATGCTATTTATTTCCATTTAAAAATAGTAAACAACAGTTCAAAATATTCTATAATGTATCACCCAAAAACTAAATAGATCCCTCCATGATCTAAGTGTAAACTTCTGGGCTAACCACTCATGATGTAGGCCACAAAACTTTCTTGCATATATGTATACATTAGAATCTCTAAAAAATTAAAGTGGCCAATGGAATTACATGTTATTGTTATGTAATAAATCACAACTACTAATATATAAGCTCATATTTAGGCTATTCAAGATTATTCAAGTAGAATTGATGAATAACTTCATTGAGTCCACACTTTGACTTATCGTATCCACACTTTACATGCTTATCATTATTACGAAAATGCTAGATATGAATGCTTGAAAATATACATAATAATCCAAATTTTATTTAAGTAACTTTAAATTATTCAATAAAATTAAGAGAGAATATAAAAATATGGTCTCAAGTTTCTCAAAAATTTATTCAAACCGAAAGTCATAAGAAAGAACACACAACTTTATGAACTATGATGGAATTATAAAATGTTAGAAAATTTAACCTTATAAGACATTTGATGAAGCATTACATAGATAGTGAATACTAACGATGAGAATACCATTCACTATGAGACTTCTTTACTATTTTATACATTCTAGAGCCATTTTACTCTCATTCATGGTATTCAATGTTAATAAGCCAACTTGAGTAGTATATTCTCATAGGTTGTTGTTATTGCATGTGATTGGTTAGAAAAATACATAAATAATTTGATTACATATGTTAATAGCACTAGCCCTTAGGAAAAATGTCAAAACCTAAATTGAGGCTTCTAAACAACAATAAAAAATCACTCAACTTAATATGAATACAAAAACATATATATTCATAGTTAGTGCAAACTCTTGAGAGGATGGATTTTGTGTGCACTTTCTACTATGGGTCTCAATATCTTGAATGATGTCAATTTTTGGTTTGGTTTAAGAAAATATGAACAAATTTTTTTTTTTTTTTAAACCAACAGTTATTATAAAAAAACTCTATGTTATTATAATGGGTGAAAAGACCTTATAAAGTAAGCCTAAAAAGTCCAATAATTAGACCAATCATAAAAGTGAGTGAAAGATAAAAAAGACCTAGATTAAGTTTAAGATATAAATATAATTACAATTAGTAAAGTTAATAAATACCAATCATGTGACTAATGAACAAATTTAATAAAATGAACTTTTGACATATTTATGAATGTTAAAAGGTTTAATAATTGTATCTCTTTAAATAGTTGAGTTAACATATTTATCAATATGAAAAAAGTTTAATAAATGGATAACTCATACAAATGATATTGAAATGGTAAAATGGTTGGAGTTTCTAAAATACACCCATTCTCTTACAAAGATTCACTTACAACCATATATGCATCATGACAGGTTGCTTGTCTTGCATAGAGGAAGTTGCGAGGAACAAAGTCCTAAGGGTCATCTTTTGGCCCTTATGTGTTGCCTCTTCCATTTGTGGGTGCTACGCTAGCTTCCTCAAAAGTAAGTTCATTCAACTTAAGGTTGTTTTTTTAATTGAAACAAACACATTATCTTGTTTGGAAAGAAAAATACCTTTATAATAAGTATATTTATTTTTGGTTGAAATCCCTCAAAATTACTAAGTCGAAATACCCATAAACCTAGATCTCTTTTGCATTTTTCTTAGTCTAAGTGCCATTAACTTCACTATGGGTAAAAACTAAACTATATACAACACTATTATTATTATGAGCGCCAATGTTTACTTTCCCATATATCAATATTAAAACCTTCGATTAGATATTAATGAAAGAACCAAAGCTTGAGCATTGTTTGTGAGTTGGGCACCGTTTTTGAAATTCTTCAAGAGCACAACACATACACCCAACATTAAAGATCGAAAAGTTGGGCACCCAAGTTGAAATTCCTCAACAACCCAACACCAACATTAAAAATAAAAAAATCCAGCCAAATAGAACACTAAAATACCATGTACAATAAGTTTTATCATATCATGTCATTTAAACTTTTTATCATATATCATGTAATTTAAACTTTAAAGTTTAACTTAATTATTATTATTATTATTAAAAACACATACTCGATACTAATGAAATTGTTTTTTAAATATAATCTGTGAATACATTTACAAAGAAGTTGTATTTAGCACCATACAAATAAAGCCGACAAGAAAGTTAAAAGTTTTTGGTCACTAAGTCACGTATAAGTGGAAGGATTTTCTTTCTCTCTTGGAGAGAAAATCAATAAGAGGACGCAGACCAGCAGGGGATTGCCGCACGAATACGGCCAACAGATTTCACTTGGAGAACATAATCTCCAGGTTTGCAGCTTGATTGACCAAAGGGAAGTGGAAAATATAATTACTGGGCAAGCAAGGCTTTCTAAAGCAAAGATGGTGATAGTGGAGGAAGTCAATAACCTTTCAGCAGAACCAGAGCGATTGCGATATGTGATGACAGAACCAGAGCGATTGCCATTTGGATGACAGCGGCGAATACATATAAGCAGTATGTCGTGCAGATCTATGTCTGCAGTGACCATCCTGACCGAAAAGCTACGTGTCAATGCAATTACTGTTTTAAACAGAATTTATGTGGTGCATCATTCCATTGTTCAAGACAGTGCTTCATGGACTCATGGCCCCGCCACATTTCAACAACTTCAATGCCAATGGGACCTTTCAACCATTTGACATCAATTTCAACCTTCACTTTACCTCCATATATAAATCCATCCTGGGAGTCGACGCAAATAGCATGTTACTGCTAAACCCTTGGATCATGAATGCCAACCCTCGCTGGGTGGTTTGGACAGGGCCAGCTATCATTCCACAGTTACGTCCATTGATTAGCCTTCAGCCCATTCCCAATCCGGCCTTCACCGGCCGATCACTTAGGATTTTAACTTACAACGTGCTGGCACAAATTTACGCTTCTCCGAACTGGCACAGTTTCTGTCCATACAAGGCGCTCCAATGGGAATATCGTAGAGAAAACTTGAGAAACGAAATATCTGGATACGGAGCTGACATTATCTACATGCAGGAAGTTCAAAACAACCATTATAGAGATTTCTTTCGTCCAGAATTTGACAGAAAAGGGTACGAAGGATTTTATCGGGAAAGAAATGGCATAAATGAAGAAATTGATCATGACAGAAATGAAAAAATTGATGGCTGTGCAATTTTTTATGGACGAGATCAATTTAATTTAGAGTTTTCGATGTGCATCAGGCTGGGCGATGTAGCGAATGATTTGCCAGAAGGTTCAGTTAGAAACAGGTTTCAGAAAGATAACGTTGCATTAGTTGTGGTCTTAAAATTCACAACGGCTGGTGGACGTGTGTGCATCGTGAATACACACATACAGGCAAAACCTAATTACAGCGATGTGAAGTTGTTGCAGGTTAGTTACTTGTTAAAACGTGTGGATAGCATAGTCCAAGATCAGGACATTCCCATTGTCATATGCGGGGACTTCAATTCTGTGCCAGGAAGTGCGCCCCATAAGCTTCTTATACAAAGAAGTTTATCTGGGATGGAAGATGATTTGAATCTTGATCCTTGTGGTTTATTGCGGCCTCATGGCCTCATGACAAATTTCAGCATAACATACCTTTGAGAAGTGCATATAGTTCCTATTTTGACAACGACGTGGACCTGGCCACTGACGGTATCCGGCAAGAGATGTGGAAAATGGATCCTATCACCCACGAGCCTAAATTCACTAACTTGGCCTACAAATTCAAAGGAACATTGGATTACATATTTTACACTCCCACTACTTTGAAGGTGATGTCACTGTTGGAGTTGATGAGCGAAGAAGATGCCAGAGCGGTTGACGCTACACTTCCTTCACGAAAATGCCCTTCTGATCACATTCCACTTTTGGTCGAGTTTAGCTGCAACTCATGAGTCTTTCTTCGTTTAAATACTAACCTTGTTTGGTTTAAGTTATTTATTTGGTTATAATTATAATATTTTGAAATAAAAATATTCATATAGAAATATAATATCTATTTATTAATTTGGTTAATAAATCAAAACTATAAAATTAATATATATAATTAAATTTTTATTTTAGTGTATTTTTATATCTATATATACTAATTATATGTAGATAAATATTTATCATAAAGTTCTTTATGATCTCTTAATATTGATTTATTGATTTATTAGTAAGTATATCTATGAAGTGGAACTATGCATCCAATATATTATTATATTACTCTATTTTCGTTTATATTTTGTTATTTATACCATTTTGATCAAAATATTTTAGAATAAATTATAAAATTTTCAAATAAAAATAATAATATAGAAATATGATATTTATTTATAAATTTATTTAATAAATCAAATTATATATATAATTCTTCGCTATATATGGGTCATAAGTAGTATCTAGAAGAAGTTGAAGTTAAAAAGTATTTTAAAATTTGTATATAACAAATTTGGATTTAATGTTTTAGCTAATTTAATAATTAATACAAATTTACATTTTAAAATATATATATCTTTTTTATATATCAAAATTATATATTTAAGAAAAAAATTTAAATCACAAATTATATAATTATAATTTATTTGGTTTTAATTATAAAATTTGTGATTTCAATTTTTTAATCAACATTTCTTAAAATGGAAAATTTTGATGATATAAAAAGATATTTATATTTCAAAATGTGAATTCGTATTAAGTTGGTTAACCTTATTCAAAACATTAAATTCATAGATTAAATAGATTATAATTATAATTCAATTATCAAACTTTTTATTTTAGAATTTTTATGAAGTTAATAATATGAATGAGATAGAACAACATTTATTTTGGAAGGATTATGTTCTTCTCTCTGGCTTAAATCTCTTACATGTAAATTATGGTTTAATTATGGCAAAAATTTCATGTAACATAGCAAAAAGTGTGGAGCTTAAATCTTTCATATGTAAATCATGATTTAATGATAGCTCAACTCTCTTTTAACATAGCAAACAATGTCCAAATTTTATTGATTTTTTTAAATTTCAATTAATTAAGTTTTAATTTTAATCAAAATAAGTAACTTTTTTTTAAAACTTATATATATATATATATATATATATAAGTAATTAACTACTCTTAAATATCTATAACAACTTCTCCCAAACTTGATAAAATATTCTAAACAATAAATCCTTCATATTTTACCTAATTACTTAATTAGTTTTCCCTTGACAATTAAAACAAGTCCCCACCAAATTCATAAAATAGTTGCAAATTCCTTGCCAAAAACTCCATTTGTCACCTTTAAATCCGAAGAGAAAGGATGAAACATACATCTACAAAGCCCCATAGAACAACCAAAAACACTCAACCATGTGTAAAGCATGATCGACCCATAAGATCCTTAAATAAATTGAACTCCCTAGAGATAGAGATATTTAAATACCACAAATAATGTTAGAATGATGTGACACACCAATTTAATGTCAATCGCAAAAACTTTGATATGAAAAGTATCCATGGTTATGATATGATATCGGAGTCCCCACCTTTTTATTTTAATGTATTATTTAATCATAATCACTACTAAATTGGCTAGATAATCAACTTTATAATTGCAAATTCACAATACATTATAAAAGTCAATTGCTTCAAATTCCTTTAACTTTGATGATGGACAATTTTAAAAAAAAACTAATTATTGATATTGAATCTACAACTATTTTTACTTGTTTATTTTCTTTGCTTTTGGAGAAATTACGGGTTTTAAAAGGATTCTATTGCCTCTATCTAAGTAATTTATATTTTCCCAGCAACATTTATTTCCACTTTTTTCAAAATGTAAATGATCCCACATTTTTTTTATCATTAATTAAAATATTTTAATTAATAAAATAATTAACACCTAGAATCACATTTTTTATTTTTAATTAAAAATATTTTAATTAATGAAATGATTAAGAACTTAAGAGATTAAAATAATTTTTAAATTAAAAAGATTTTGCTTATAAAATATAGAATAGATAATAAATAATTATATTATTAAAACACTTTACATAAGATTATCTTTTCAAAACTTCATAAATATTAAATTTAAACAAAATTAATTAATTAATACAATATTTAAACATTTTTTAATAAGTAAATAAATTAAAAAAATAATCAATACAATATTTAAACATTTTTAACAAATAAATACTTAAAAAAACATGACAAATATAAAGTAATACCAAGCAATCATTTTTGTTTTTTAATAACTCTATTACATAACTTTTGAATTTTCTTATTACATCATTTTTATTTTTTTAACATGGTAAGGAAAAATAAATCCAATGTTTCTATATTTTGATCCCAAAAATTATACTACCTCTCAAGGAAAAGAAAAAGAAGCCCAATGTTTGGGATACACATTGGGATAAGAGTCTTGTCACTCTCATCTATTATTACATCATTTTTATTTCTTTAACATGGTAAAGAAAAATAAATCTAATGTTTCTTTATTTTGATTCCATAATTTATACAACCTCACAAGGAAAAGAAGCCCAATGTTTAGGATACGAGTCTTGTCTCTGGCATCTATTGACAAAAAGAAGAATGATTTTCATTTTGTGGAAAAGCATGTAAAAGTGTGCCCTAGTTGCCTCTTGAATGGATTGAAACGATTTCAAATAATTAAATATATATATATTAAAATAATAATTTGAATTTGTGTAATTGAGCAATTATATATATATATATATTATTTTAAAAATATAATTATAAAATTTTATATAAATTTTATATGATAATGGATCATTATTCTTAACATCTATTAAGAGTAACTAGTTTATGGAACTTTAAGATGAAAGAAAGGAATTATTTAAATTGTTATAGATTTGTCTACTTATGCTCAAAAAACTTTCAAAGAAGTATTCCTAGATTGTCATAGTTTGGGCATGTTAGAAGGTTTGGAAGGTTTGTGTTATAGCAAAGATTATGAAATTGTGATTTATGTGGGTGTATGTCGCGCACTATAACAAAAAAGCTAAATTTATATTTTAAAATATATGATTTGAAAGTTTAAATTTATATTTTAAAAATATTTTATTTGAATTTTAAAAGTATTTAAAAGAAATTTTAATTAGTTGATGAAAATATATATTTAAAGTTATTATATTAGTTTTTTACTATTTAGTAATAAATTTACATTTCTTTTATAATGTTTATTTATTTATGATGATTATTATAAAATCAATTTTGGTTTATTGATATTAAAAAAAAGGAAGGAATCATTTGGTTTTCTTTAAAAAATAATTTAAATGTTCAAAAATCTATAAGAAAAGCATTTTTAGACTACTATAAGTGTATTTTTTTTCTAAAGAAAAAAAATCTTGATATTCATTCAGAATAAAAGAAAAACAGTACATACATACGTTGCTTATCAATAAGTTTTTGACTGTCAAAATCATCAAAGAAATTTAGCGAGACTTACAAAACAGTCTCAATACCTAAGAAACAAATCCAAAAAACCTACTTTCAAAATATTCAAGAGTTCCTCTCTTTTCATGCTCCCTTACATAAAAGACTAAGTTTATACCAAACATGAGTCCAATTTAATCTAGCATCTCCGAGCCTTCCATTAAGATCTTTCCTTCTTGCATTTCTTAGAAAAACATAGTTCCAAAAACCTCATTAACCATAACTTTTGACAACCTATCAACTTCCTTGTTATGTCTCCTTGAAATATGCATAAATGATAACAAGTTCAATGAAGTTATCAGTGATTTCGTCATCTTGCACCAGTTTTGAAGAAGGTTAACCTGAATATTGAAGTTCCCATTTTTCCATTCAAGAACAATTTTTGAATCCCCATAAATAGACAAGGAATCAATACCACATTTTTAGGAAAAAATAAAACTCTCAAGAGACCAAGTAGTTCAGGTTTTGTGTTATTGCGTTGTCCTCCACCCATCCACAAATTAAACCAATGGGAGTCATTAAGTTTGACCACCATCCCACTACCACATAACCCATTCATCAAAGAGCCATAATTTTGACCACCATCATCATGTAGGGTGTGCTGGTGGGTTGAGTGGGTGAGAATGATATGTAAGTCCATCTACTCAGTGTGGAGGAGAGGGTGGTCAATCTATCTATGGAGGATATCGTGATGGGTTAACTCAGGGAAAAGGAAAGGTGGTCAATCGATCTATGGAGTAGGATATGGTGGTGGGTTGGCTTGGCAAGGAGGGGATGATGGTCGATCGATTGTGGAGGAGAAGATGGTGGGGGAGACTATGGTTGATCAGCTCCTCTGGGACAAGGATGAGATGGAGAAGGAGTTGGTGGTGGCACTGGTGAGTTATCTCTATCAGAAGGAGGAGGTGGTGGTGGCACTGGTGAGTTATCTCTATCTGAAGGAGGAGGTGGTGGTGGTGGTGGTGAGTTAGCTCTTTTAGGAGGAAGAGGAGGTGTTGAGTCATCACTTCCAAGAGGAAGAGGAGGCATTGGAGAAGGAGGACGTCAAGTACCACCATCCTCATCATTGAAATATGAAGAGCTATGAGAAGGTATCCACCTTTGTATTAGGTTGGAGGTATCGATAATATGACACATCAATGACATTATACCATGTGGGATGTTCCTCCATGATGATGAGAATTCTTGGGTCCATAGGATCTGGTTGACCTAAGTAGGGCACACTCCTTATTGGGCCAACGATGCAGATAATTGATCTTACAAATCCTGGTGGAATCTATTATCTATCTTGCATCATAAGATGAGTCTCTATAAATAATTCACATCCTCAACCTTATATATATCCTCATATTGCTGGGGAGGTGCCTCCCCAACATAGGTGCCAATATCTGCAAAATAATACACAACAAATTAGAACAATTTAAAAAAAATGTTATAATAAATTACATATGCTCTAAATTAGACAATAAAATGCAACTAGCTTATTCAAAACATAGCACTAGTATTATCTCGATCATGTGGTGGCTCATCCTAGGTAAATATGATGTTGGTACATCCTTGTAAATCTAACAATGCTTATGGGTATGGCACAAGATCCATGATGTGATCTTCCTCACTAGGCAACGAATCCAATATCTCTTTAGTGATCCTACATGGGAACTATGCATGGTCCCTCTTGGGAAACATCTACCCCCACATGTGAATCTACTCCTCAAGCATCGACCTAGAAGGGTGTAGGTAGAATGATGACTGAGTGACTAGAAGCCTCTCAAAAAATAAAAGAAAAAATAAACTCAGAAGAAAATGGGAAGCATGTCCTCCCATAAAATATGGCACAACATTGATCCAGAGGAAAACAAAACTATCACAAAAAAATGGCAAAATACCTAATGCATTGGGGACTCTACACTAAATAATCAACATAATATAACATTGATCAACTAATGTATTTCCCATAAGTAGTGTAGTGGGACACTGTCATGAACAAATGCAAGAGGCACCTTATAACCTTCTCTGCACCAAAAGAATTTATGCACTATTGGAAACCAACTACGTGGGAGTTGTTGAGCGTAGTGGAGGCCTCCCTAACATATATCTAAACATATACTAGTTTATTGGTTGTTGCAATGTTAGATTGGGCATTGAGGAAATGGAGAAAATAATCCCCCCTTCTAGATAGTCCAGAAATGAAATAAATGTCATCCTCTATGGGACAGAAGCATAGATCGAGACCCTCCTTAAATGCTTGTCAATGTTAATCCCAATGAAAGATCAACAACCTCAATAGTTGTGAGTGGCCCCTCAACAATTTATCCTTCTCATAATACTTGAGGAGGCCAACAATATATAAGAGTGCACATGCATGTGGTGTAATAGGGCGAGGGAGAAAATTTATCTCCCTCTCTTGGGCCTCCCACTCACATACAATATTTTACAAGTCAAGGAGCTATTGTTAGTCCTACTGATATGCTTGTCGCTCCTATATATAATTCACATATAAGCTTCTTTAGAAACATAGACATTAACACACATATATATACATAAAACATAACACATAAAAATAAATGAAATTAATTAATTAATTAAAGTGCAGTTTTATTTATCAAAACTAGAAAACATTTTTGTTTTCCAAAAAAAAAAAATAGTGTGTCTAAAAAACAATAATACATCATTAGAGGTGCTTTTATGACATAATAACACTGCTAATAATGCTTATAAAATAGATGTGCACCACCTACAGTGATCTAACATAAAAGAAACATTATTGGTGCTCTAAATATATAGTGTTAATTCATTGTATATAACCATACACACCACCACGGTGTGCACCGTTATATATCACTCACAAATTATTGAAAAAATAAGAATTTAAACATCATCTTTTTTTCACTAGAGAGTGCTCTTATATACATTTTCCAGAAAAAAATAGCAGTTCCTTGATATTCATTAGAATTAAAGGTAATGAGATACACATCTATGATACTAAGTATCATATCCATTCAAAACCCATAAACATTGCTCAAAACCCACAAATGGAGCACAATACTAACAAACAGAGCTCAGTAACCTAAGGAGCCAGTCTCCCAACCAAAGAAAGAAAAATACTACAATCAATGCTCAACACCCTAAGCAACCAAAACACAAGCTCCTAGCCAAAGTAAGCGTTGGGGCATGTACAAACTGCTCCAAAAGAGCAAATGAAACACAATTGTAGCAACTAGGGTTGGAACCTGTTGCAGCTGCAACTTTTCCCCTCAAATTTCTTAATATTTGGGCCCCTCCTCATGATTTTGCTTTGTTCATTGGATCCTTTGAGTTGTTGGTCTGTGTTTTAATTTTAAATGATTACCAAAGCTTAACTCTTGACCAAGGTTCAGATTTTGATTGCGTTGGAATTTATGGTGAGTCGCAGCTTCTAAGTTTGTCTTTTCTTGTTGATCGAACAAATTGTGCTTTGTTGTGGTCGTCGTTGCGGAGGTATGACAGGTCACTGTCCATTGTTGAGTTTAAAGCTGTCTAAACACTTAGAATTTTTATATTGATCGGGAGTCATTCTTGTTTTGGTCAAAAGCCGAAGCCTTTTCGCTTCCGCCATTGCAGATCCAAAAACATTTAAGCGCCTAAAGCCCAAAGCGATCCGCTTGCCGGTGTATGTCTACCTGTTTAGCCGCGGATCCGAAGTTGTTTCTCTTCCACCGTTGTGGATGGGAAAGCCATTTGTCTTCGGAAGTGCAAATCCGTCCGACTTCCGATTAAAGCCTCTCTTGCCCGCGTTTCGCCTGTCCGTAACTTGTGTCTCTTCCGCTGTTGTGGTTGGGAAAGCCTTTTGGCCTCTGATGTTATTTCCTTTCGATTACCGACTTTAAGTTTTCCCACCAAAGAGTTTCCTGTTGACCGTCGTTTCCTAGGTTTGTCAAGCTCGTAGGTGGTGCGCCTAGCCATTTCCTTGTGAAATAATCGTTCTATTGGTAGAGTTGGATGCTTTGTTTTGTAACGCAGGCCCAACAAATGATGCTTGTTGATTGATTGCAGGTGGGTTCAGATGATCGGTCTAATTACCATGGCGTGGAGGAAAACCGACCGTTTGGCAGACGCAGGGAAAAGACAAAATGAATGGTGACAAAGGAGCCGTTCTGAAAGGTCCGGCAACTACTTAGCCTCTCATGGGCATGCATAGAAAAGATAAAGGAACATGAAGCATTAGAGGACTGAAAGCTCAAATGTTTGGGGGGGCAACCCAAGTGGTCTGAAGTTGTAGTTTAAATATCTAAAAGTAGAACTTAGCCAAGGACTTTTTTCCCTGGAAAAAACTTGTAAATCATTTGCTTGTAAGAGGAACTACTTTGTTTTACAATCAGAGACTGCAACTTTTGCCTGCTGGAGAAAGGGAAATGTGGAATTTATTCATGTGACTAAATGAATAATGTTGAAGAGGAACTATTTAGTTTTCAGCTGTGTTTCATTAAATCTGAGAGTATTTAACTTCTTGAACCTATGTTCTTGTTGAATGTTCTTCAGTATCTTTTGGGATGTTTTCCACTGTGAGTAATCGATGGTGTTCATAAAACAATTGGCTAACTAGTTGTTCAAAAATCTGCAAATTGTTCATGTGTCTTGAAAGAAGTATCAGCTATCTGTAAATTTTCATTATTGCATGTACAAAATGTATTACTCACCAATAAATGATAATCCTGCTCCCTAGGGATAGATTAGGTAGTTAGTTTATTTTTTCTTATTGTATGCGATTTGGATGCTTGTGAGCTTTAAGACGAGAGGTAAGAACCTGCGCATCACATTGTGATTGTTCCTTGCATCTTTATCATTCTGCATTGTTAATTAGGCACTTGCATCTCATAATTTAAGCCAGTAATACAAAAACTCCGTGGACCGGGCCGCAACTGGGAAATCCTTTGTTTTGTTACTTTGACCTACAGTAGCTGGACCATAAACCGGATGGATTCCCTACACCAAACAGTCAATGGGTTAGTTGGGAAAGTTGATTGGGGAGAATCCCTTACTGTTGTTGCCTACGAATTTTCGGGCCCCAACAGTTTTTTGGTGCTAGAAGGATGGCCGCCAGTGCATGGCTGGCCGAGGAAACCCATTTTCCCAAGAATATTCCACCGGTAACAATTCTGAAAGCAGTGGGTTTCAAAATCAAATTCTGAAAGAAAGAGAACATCTATATTCTGTTGGTGACGAAATTGTTAATGATCTGAGAAGACACACCAAGGCATATGTAAAGAAGATTGGAGGATTACCAATCATCCCTGAACTTCCTAGAAGGGAGTATAAAAGGAAGGATCACCCTGTAGCAGAAGACTCAGTGTTGGTTGGAGATTGGGAAGAACTTGTAGAAAATGCCTTACAGGAAGCTGTATTACCTTTGAACAAAGAAGGCCTAGATACCCCTCATAGTTCTCCTGCCCAAACTCCAGTTGGTTCACCCCCTCACTCTCCACCTAGACTCATGGTTGGGGTAAACGCAAACCAACCCCCTAACCCGCCAAATCCACCACCTGCATGGAGAGCCAGATCACTGTTAAACCTTACACCTCCATTACATGACCTACCCCAAGCCTTTAACAAGATGTTGCCCAAGTTTGACCCAAATGAGAAAATACTAGTAGATGATCATTTACAAAGTTTTTACTTGGCAATTGAAGGATTAAGGGCTAGGGAACATGAAGATGTGGTATGGAGACTGTTCCCGCATACTCTTAAAGGAGCTGCAGTGTCATGGTACTTTGGATTTCCTGCTAACTCTATCCCTGATTGGGATACCTTCGAAAGAATCTTCAGGAGTAAGTATGCAACTCATAAAACTCATGCAGCTCTCATGAAAGGGCTGTGCGCACTGAAGAAAGAAAGAAAAGAAAAAGTGCACAGTTTCACGCAAAGGTTTGCGGCATATCTCAAGAATTTCTCTGAAACGGACAAGCCTTCGGACAAGGTATTGATTGAGTATTATACTTCAACATTAGGCCCTGATTTGGCCATGTTTGCCAAAGGTAGGGCCAAGCCTACTTTGACGAAAACCTATGAAGAGGCAAAAGTAGTGGAAGCGGAAAGAGAAAGTATTGAAGACTATCCAGAACAGTGAGGAGAAAAAGGTGCAGGGAGAAAAGCCTTATTGTTTACTAAACCTAAGGAAGAAAAGTCACCAGATTTGAAAAATATGGCCAAAATGATGGAGACGCTGTCCAACAAAATCATAGATATGGAGAAGGAAAAGGAAGCACAAAAGTTTTATAAGCCATATTATAAGAAAAGAGAGGATAACCACCAGTCTCAACCTCCTCCTCACAATACTGCATCTATGAATTTAACGAAGGTAGGCTTGGATAATTTTTGCACTTTCCACCAACAGCCACACTCTGAGAAGAATTGTCCTCAGTGGATAAATTTGATGACACTGGTCATGAATCAACTGTTAGATTCTAGATTGATAGAAGAGGGACATGAAGAAGGAAAAGCGAATTCTGCTTCTACTTCTACTAAGGAACAGGAAGAGGAAACCATGGCTTTATGGAATTCTATCTCGTTATTTGATGCTGAAGAGGAAGAGACTAAGGGGTACAAAGTCGCTATGGAAACCAATGTAGCCACAAGGAGCCAAGGGATGGTTAAGGAAGACAGTCTTATACTCCCAAAGATTAAGAGGCTGCAGAGAAATGTTAAGAAGAAATTTCAAAACAAATCTTTGGCTGATAAAAGTCCAGAGTTCACTATCACCAGCCAAGATCCTAGGCAGAGTGACGCGCAAGCCAAGCCAAGTGAAGAAAATGCTGATAAACCCCGTCCCACTAAGCAGCCAATGGATTATGACATCGTGGAGGATTTAAAGAAGATAAAAGCAAGTGTTCCACTATTCGAAATGTGCAAAGTGCCGCAACAAAAGGAAAGACTGTTGAAAGCACTTGAAGCATCGGATGAGAAGCTGCTCGCTAACAATCAACCTCAAGAAGAAGAAGAAATTGGGGAAACCAGCGTGGGAGGTAAGTCTAAAAGCAAACATCCACCTTTCCTCATGTTTGAAATTTTCAATCATAATGTACATAATTTCTTGGTAGACTCAGGGGTGTCATTTAATGTTATGCCCATATCAGTATGTAAAAATATCAATGGGCAGCCTAAGCCATCCACGTGGAGGGTGGTTCAATTGGACAGAACGGATGTAAAGGTAATTGGTGAGTTGGAAGATGTCCTAGTCCGTCTGGCATCTAATGACAAAGTTTTCCAAGTTATTAACATCGTGGTGGCTGATATACCAGATGATTACGGTCTTGTCCTGAGCAGAGATTGGTCGGCCAAGTTAAATGGATATTTCACCTCAGATTGGTCCCATTTGTGGTTTCCATACAAAGGGAGTCCAAACCAGATTAATATTCTAAGAGAACCTCACATGAAGTACAATGTTACTCAACTGGAGGAGAAGAATGTACCAGTGGATTCGATACTGGGAAACTATTTTATTGAGTTGGAACTAGGCAATTATCAAGCAGAAGAAGCCAACAACACATCTAACACCCAGCCTGATCTCCTTCAATTATCACAGGCTGATGAGATTGACTGTAATATAGTAAGCTTAGCAATAGGAATAGATTCACCTTTAGTAGTTAGTGATTTTTGGATTTTGTTTTTTGATGGCTCAAAGACATTAGAGGGGTCAGGGGCTAGCTGTGTCCTGATCGATCCCCAGAAGAATAAACATTTTCTTTCATGTATATTAGAGTTTGAGTGTACTAATAATACAACTGAATACGAAGCGCTAGTGCAGGGACTCAAGAAAGCGATTGAATTAAAGGTAAGTAATTTAAAAAAAATTGGGGATTCTGAAATCATTGTGAAACAAATCCAGAATTAGATACATTGTATTTCTCTGCACTTAAAGGCTTACCATAATGAGGTATGGGATTTGCTAAAATATTTTAATGCATTTAACATTATTTCAATTCCAAGGATTAAAAACGCAGCTGCTGATCTGTTGGCCACATCAGCCGCTAGACTCGTACCCACTAATAATTGATGTTCTCTCGAACTGCTTTTCAGGCCCTCTGTACTTGATATGATTACGAACCTACGAGTGTTCGATGATGACCAGCAGATCATAGAATGTTTAACGAATGACGAGGTGTTTAAAGGAGCGATCATAGACGATGAAGAGCATCAGGATGAGATGAAATTCGATAATTTCATTCCTAAAGGAGTCAGAACGTTAGAAAAAATGTTTGATTTAAACGAAAAATTCAGAAGACCAGCCAACGTGAAGACCCATAGCTCATCTCTGCAGTTTGAGTTGATTAATTTAGGGACTGAAACGAATCCTAAATTTGTGAATCTCGGAAAATGTTGTTCACCAACGGAAAGAGACAAGTTTGTCAGTTTGTTTAAACAATATAAAGATGTTTTCGCATGGATGTATGAAGACTTAAAAACATACGATACTAGCATCATCAAACACGTCATCCCCATTAAAGCAGGTGTCAAGCCATATCAGCAACCATTGATAAAAATGCATCCAAAGTTGGAACCACTGATTCAGAGTGAAGTGAAGAAATTATTGGATGCTAGAATCATTTTCAAAGTCAGACACTCTAAATGGGTGTTAAATCTGGTACTAGTAAGAAAAAAGTCTGGAGAAATCAGACTCTGTGTGGATTTCAGAAATCTAAACCGCGCTTCTGATAAAGATAACTACCCGATCCCGCCCATGGAGCAATTGCTACAAATGGTCTCTGGTTCTGAACTGTTTTCGTTATTAGATGGTTTCTCTGGCTACAATCAAGTGTTAGTAGCCGAAGAAGACAGATTAAAGATAACGTTCAGGACCAAATGGGGAACCTTCGCCTATGGAGAATGCCCTTTGGGCTGATAAATGCTGGAGCAACATTTCAGAGGGCTATGGACATAGCTTTCCACATATTGATTGGACGAAGTGCTGTAGTGTACCTTGATGACATTACAATATTCTCAAAGAAAAGAGGAGAGCACGTGTTTCACTTAAAGCAAATTTTTAAACACTGTCGAAAATATGGCATCTCCCTCAATCCTAAGAAGTGTGTGTTCGCAGTCACGGAGGGCAAGTTGCTGGGTCACATAGTTTCAAAGAAATGAATTTCTATAGATCCATAAAGAATCAAGGCCATTGAACAAATCCCCTTTCCCCACAATAAAAAAGGGATGCAGTCTTTTATGGGAACTATAAACTTCGTGCGAAGATTTGTCCCTGATTTTGCTCAGATTGTTAAGCCACTACAGCAGATAGTGAAAAAAAATGCACAGTTCAAGTGGACGAAAATTGAGAAGAACGCTTTCAGCAAAATCAAGACTGTTGTTGCACACGCACCCTCCTTGAAAAGTCCATATTTCGATAAAGACTTTATTCTATATACTTTTGCATTCGATGATTCTCTAGCAGCTGTTCTTACACAAAAGGAAGATGGGGGGGATGAATTTCCAATATCCTTCATGAGCACTGGTCTGCAAGGGGCCGAATTGAATTACCCAGCTGTTGATAAACAAGCTTATGCTGTATTCAAAGCAGTAAAACTATTCAGGCCTTATATTTTAAAAATTAGAACCAAGGTGATCATCCCCTACCCAGCTGTAAGGTCTCTTCTTATACAGAAAGAGTTAGGAGAAAGAAGAGGCAACTGGGTAACAGCTCTTCAAGAGTACGACCTTGAATTCAAGCCAGCATCTATAGTTAAGGGACAAGGGTTGTGCAAACAGATGACTAAAAATGAAAAAAATGAAGAACACGCCTGGGAAGATGAAGCCAAATTACATGTAATGGAAGTATGCCCTTTCTTTACAGCTCCCGAGTCTTGGTATAGAGACCTTGTGGATTACCTGCAGGTAGGGCTGTTGCAAGAACATTGGAATTCCAAGCAAAGAATATCGCTGCGTCTTAAATCAGCCTCCTATCAACTTGTTGAAGGAGTATTATTCAGGAAGAATTATGACGGGGTTCTTCTCAGATGCTTAGAAAAGGAAGATGCGAAGAAAGTAATGTCAGAATTGCATGATGATCCTGCTAGAGGACATTATTCAGGGGATACCACAGCCCACAAAATCCTCAAGGCCGGTTACTACTGGCCTACGCTTTTCAAGGACGCACACGCGCATGTCAGGAAGTGTGATATTTGCCAAAGGTGCAGCTGGAGACAGCCTAAAGCAGCAGCACCTCTAAAGCATGTGATGATCACGGAGCCATTCAAGCAATGGGGACTAGATATTATTGGAGAAATAAAACCAAATTCCTCTCTGCAGCACAAGTACATTCTGACTGCTACTGATTATTTCACTCACTGGGTCGAAGCAATCCCCCTGCGCAAGATAAATGAAGACGAAGTCATCAACTTTGTACAAGATCATATCATGACCAAGTTTGGAGTTCCAGTGTCATTAGTCTTTGATAATGCTAAATACTTTTCATCAATTAAATTAACTACTTTTTCTCATGATAAAGGGATAAAATTGCATTATTCTGTTAACTACTATCCACAAGGGAATGGCCTCGCCGAATCCTCTAATTAAAATTTGATTAGAATCCTAAAGAGGAATGTAATAGAAAACCAGAGGAGTTGGCACTCAGCATTACCAAATGCCCTTTGGGCCGATAGAGTCACCCCCAAGTCTGCGATTGGAGTGTCTCCATATACCCTTGTCTATGGTAAAGAATCCCTCCTTCCTCCCAATATCATGCTACCATCTTCCATACTAGCTCAAGAGTCTAGGGGGTTGGACGACAAAGTTTTGCAAATAAGAATATATAATCTCTTGAAAGCAGAAGAGGCTCGATCTAAATCCAGGGAACGATTTAAGCAACAACAAGAGTTAGTTAAGAGATGGTTTGACAAGCATAAAGCTGGGACAAAAGACTTTGAAGTAGGAGACTTAGTCCTCAAATGGGATCACCCCCATGATGAGAAAGGAAAACATACCAAATTCCAGTAGTTGTGGGAAGGCCCTTTTCAAATTGCAGCCAAGCTTGGTCCTTCCACTTACAAGTTGCAAGATCTGCAGGGGTGGGAGGAGAACCTACCAGTAAATGGTTTGGTTCTCAAACCTTATTTTTCCTAAGATTGTTTGAATTCTTCTGTCTTGTATATAATAATTCATCTGACTGTCTTTTGAGTCATTTTTTCAGTTTGTTTTAGTTTGATTGTCTTGATTTCCATAAAGGGGACGAACCCGCAGTTGCATGGGGAATATCAAAATTTTTGGGAGTGATGAACAATTTAGTGATCAGACTGTGGGTTGTTGTTTGTATAAAAGGATTTCTTCCAGTTTAGTCGTTTCTCGAATAATTCTATGTGCATTGAAGTCCTGCTTAATCCCTGTGAAATAAACTGGATTCAGAGAGTCTCGAATACTATGTTGGGGCTCCATCCATGTCACACTTAAAATGTTCTAAGAAGAGATAGCAGAATACCCATGGAAAGGAGAAAGGTGAATAGTATATTAAACATAAATGATCCCATGCCAAGAAACGAATGCCAAAAGGAAAATAAAGAGTAAAAAAATCCTATGAAAGCATCATAAATCAAAGCATGTGCTGAATCATAAGTACTAAATTGCCAAAAGATCCTCTCCGTCCGTGAGCTGAAACTTGAAGCACACCACTCACACAAAAGGACACTATGGGATAGAGGATCCTGAATTAAAATTCAGTAAGAAAGGCGTGCAGGAGGACTCATATGAAAAGGGACAAAAGTCCAAAAGCACAAAAAGTGCTAAAATGGCATGGGAACAAGGAACAAACGAATATTTCTGTTTACCATGTGCTACAATCCTGTGGTGTCCAAGCTGTCAGCTACTTGAAGACAAAGGTAATAATGAAACTCATCTTTTGGCCTCAACAGAGTTATCTAGACTTGAAAATCTTGTTTTCCACTCTCCCAAATTGGACTATTATCAATGATTGAAGGTACACACTTCCGGCATTCAAGAAATCTAGATAGCTGGAAGAATTCAATAGAATGCATTTGTTGTTAAACAGTCTGTCACTCAAAGATTAATCGCCTAGAGATCTATGCTCACCAAGTAATCGCCAATTGTTGCAGCTGCAACTTTTCCCCCCAAATTTCTTAAATTTTGGGCCCCTCCTCATGATTTTGCTTTGATCGTTGGATCCTTTGAGTTGTTGGTCTGTGTTTTAATTTTAAATGATTACCAAATCTTAAGTCTTGACCAAGGTTTGGATTTTTATTGCGTTGGAATTTATGGTGAGTCGCAGCTTCTAAGTTTGTCTTCGCTTGTTGATCAAACAAATTGTGCTTTGCTGTATGACAAGTCGCTATCCATTGCTGAGTTTAAAGCTATCTAAACACTTAGAATTTTTATATTGATTGAGAGTCATTCCTGTTTTGGTCGGAAGCTGAAGCATTTCTGCTTCTGCCATTGCGGATCCCAAAACATTTAAGCGCCCGAAGCCCAAAGCGATCCACTTGCCGATGTATGTCTTCCTATTTAGCCACGGATCCGAAGCCGTTTCTCTTTCTCCGTTGCGGATGGGAAAGCCATTTGTCTTCCGAAGTATAAATCCGTCCGACTTCCGATTAAAGACTCTCTTTCCCACATTTCACCTGTCCGTAACTTGTGTCTCTTCCACCATTGTAGCTGGGAAATCCTTTTGGCCTCTGATGTTATTTCGTTTCGATTTCCAACTTTAAGTTTTCCCGCCAAAGAGTTTCCTGTTGACCGTCATTGGCTAGGTTTGTCAAGCCCGCGGGTGGTGCTCCTGGCCATTTCCTTGTGAAATAATCATTCAATTGGTAGAGTTTGCTTCTTTGTTTTGTAACGCAGGCCCAACAAATGATGCTTGTCGATTGATTGCAGGTGGGTTCAGATGATCAGTCCAACTACCATGGCGTGGAGGAAGACGGACCATTTGGTAGACGCAGGGAAAAGACAAAATGAATGGTGACAAAGGATCTGTTCTGAAAGGTCTGGCAGTTACTTAGCCACTCATGGGCATGCATAGAAAAGAGAAAGGAACATGAAGCATTAGCGGACTGAAAGCTCAAATGTTTTGGGGGGCGACCCAAGCGGTCTGAAGTTGTAGTTTAAATATTTGAAAGTAGAACTTAGCCAAGGACTTTTTTCCCTGGAAAAAACTTGTAAATCATTTGCTTGTAAGAGGAACTACTTCGTTTTACAATCAGAGATTGCAAATTTTGCCTACTGGAGAAAGGGAAATGTGGAATGTATTCATGTGACTAAATGAATAATGTTGAAGAGGAACTATTTTGTTTTCAGCTATGTCTCATTAACTGTGAGAGTATTTAACTTCTTGAACCTATGTTCTTGTTGAATGTTCTTCAGTATCTTTTGGAATGTTTTCCACTGTGAGTAATCGATGGTGTTCATAAAACAATTGGCTAACTAGTTGTTCAAAAATCTGCAAATTATTCATGTGTCTTGAAAGAAGTATCAGCTATCTGTAACTTTTCATTATTGCATGTACAAAATGTATTACTCACCAATAAATGATAATCCTACTCCCTAGGGATAGATTAGGTAGTTAGTTTATTTTTTCTTATTGTATGCGATTTGGATGCTTGTGAGCTTTAAGACGAGAGGTAAGAACCTGCGCATCACATTGTGATTGTTTCTTGCATCTTTATCATCCTGCATTGTTAATTAGGCACTTGCATTTCATAATTGAAGCCAGTAATACAAAAACTCGGTGGAGCGAGCCACAACTCGTAAAGCCTTTGTTTTCTTACTTTGACCTACGGTAGCCGGACCGTAAACCGGATGGATTCCCTACACCAAACAGTCAACGGGCTAGTTGGGAACGTTGATTGGGGAGAATCCCTTATTGTTGTTGCCTGTGAATTTCTAGGCCCCAACATAACCCTAGCCGTCTCATACAGGGATACCGCCTCAACCATAGAGCTCATACCAAGAAGAGATTGCATCTAGGGACAAATGCTACAGAAACGGACAACCACCCATCTCCATAACCACATTTAGTAGTAAGGGTAGCACCGCCGATAGAAAAAAAGGGATCGCTGCCACCAGCAGAGGGACAGCAGCTGGTTCTACCATCCATCACCGACACAGTGGGAAAACCCACGTCTCAAGCAAAGAGGAAAGCCCAAGCAGGCAACAACACCTGGACACCACAAAAAAAAAACCACCGAAGGAGAGAGAGAGAACCTCCACTAAATAGCCACCACTCCACCAAAGAGTTGTGCGCACTGTGGATACAGTTCCTCCACCACGCAACAATGGTTCCCGAAACCCCGAAAAGTCGCCACTCCAAACAATGGGTTGTCGCAAAAAGAATCTACACACCATCGAGAAGAGCCTGGTGTTCATACTCTCCAACAATCACAAGAACGAAGCCTCATAGCAAAAGGGAGCGGCTAGGGTTGAAACTCTAGCCACAGAGGAGAAGGACCTGGTTGACTCCCAAACCCTAGCCACAGAGCCAATATCGCTCTCCCAAAAAAAACCAGAGTGCTCTTATATATATGGATGCATCATGTCTAATGCATCAATATATATACATTTTTAGCATCAAAACACATTATTCAACAAAACACACCATTAACTTACTGTGTGTGGTTTCAATGGTGGTGCGTATAATTCAAAACACATAATTCATCAAAACACACCATTAGCATCGTGTCAAAAAATAGTGTGTGGTTTCAATGGTGGTGCGTATAATTCATCAAAACACACCATTAACCTAAGTTTATGTTCAGTGCTATTTATATATACAATGCACATGTTCTTTTGTGTTTATATATTCATAGAGCACCTCGTCTTGGTTCAATTCAATTTTTGTTTGATTTTTATCTTATCTTTGACTTTTGTTTGACTTTTATCTTATCTATAATATTGTGCTTGTTCAAAATCCTCAAACTATACGGAAATATGGTTCATGATATATATTGGCGTGAGTAAATGGTAAATTCATTAATAAAACCTATTTCCACTTCCCATGATGAATCATGAGGTTCTTATTATCCAAAAATGTATAGCCAAACTATCAATTTAACACGCAAAGGGTTTCAGGGTTATAAATAAGGCCAACCTTGCCCTTTAGATATTGGTATATCTTCCAACTGTTGTTTTCTTAAAATATGTATGCATATAAAACTATGGCTACATATTTTTACCCCTTTTATTATTTATCGAGTGACCTGTCCTTGATATGCAGAGTTTCTATCAGATGTTTCTCTCTTTATATACATATCTTTTTCTTATTTAAATATAAACTAATATATATGATTATATTTTTATTGTTGTAGGTATTATAATATTATTATTATTAGCCCCAAGGGTTAGCTCAATTGGTGAGACCTGCGCACACTTTCTCGGTACGGGGAGAGGTCACGGGTTCGAGCCTTGAGTCCTTCGGGGTTAGGCCATCTGTGAGGATGGCCGGAGGTTTACCACCTCTACCATCCACATAGTGGGGAATTTCCTCTGAAAAAAAAAAGGTATTATATAATTTTTTTAACTTAGCATATCTATATCATATCAAATAATTACTTATCTAGTAATATCTGTATCATATTAATATTATTATGTAATATCTATATCATATTTGATTATACTAGTATGGATCCATTTGAAACTAGGATTCAGTTTTTTGAGATGTACAATTTTTTATCAACATTGACATTTAATAGTAGTAATTCGAAAAGCTATCCAAATTTAGCCATCAAATTCATAGTTTTAAAAGAATCCAACGGCTTTGTCTAGAAGAAGCTGGAAGTTTAATGGTTAAATAAGTTTCGCCATCATTGGAGAATGGCATAATGCCAGAGGTAAGATAATATGAAAAGGGATTGGATAATGGAGGATTTTATGTGACGGAAATCTAGAAACATGGTAACTTGGCTAGATCATCATGGAAAACCGCAATTATTTAATGCTGCAGCAGCACTGCCCATCGTTGGCTCTCAAATGGCAAGCTAGATATTGAAAAACATGCTGCTCGTACTATTTTCATTCGTCCACACAACTCTACCTATCGACCTTTTATCCAGGCCCATCTTGCAACCACTCAATCTTTCAGTCTTCTCTTACGTTAATTTGTCGTAAAATGCGGCTCAATTATTCTACACAGAAAGACGATACATTCATGGGATGACGATGAAGTGTTAGGTAGGCAGACAAACACTATTGGTGTACATGCGGTTTAATTCATCGGATAATGTTCGCTGGCTGTATTTCATCAATTCATAACAGTTACGTGTTCCCAAGATGATCACATGATGCTCACCTAACATTTCCTTTTAAAACGGATTAGTTGCTATAATAATGCACCAATATTAAACTTCATTATTTGCACTGCCCCACCCTGCATTTCGGTTTATGTAGGCTCCATCTAATTGGAGGATAATCTCGACCCACAATGGAGTATTCCTAACTGTAATATTCAATTAGAATAAGTGCACTATATTCATTATAGACTGAGTTGAGTTGAGCTTTGATTAATTGTATTGTGTGGTGACAGTTGTTCAAACAGAGAGGAGGGATCCCAAGAAGACGAAGAAATGGAGAGAGGCCGCAAACTCCCCCGAACAACAAATAAAGACACTGCAGGTGATGGCTTCAAGGAATTTCAAGGAATTTCTGTGTTTGTTGGAGTGAATTGAAGAAAGGAAAACACTTTTGAAAATAAAGCGCATGAGTACTAATTGTTACATGAATGTTAGTCATTGTAGTTTGGATATTTCATTAGAGGAGCCTGATCAAATGTCAATGGCCATACAGTTGCAATAGGCAAAAGGCTGCTTAGATATTGTTAGTCTGATTAATCATTCTAAACGTAGTAGCTCCCCCTGGAAACCTTCATTTGAATGGTAGGACTTTAATATAAATCCCTTGTCTATGTAAACAGATTTTAGCTCTACTACTGCTACTGTTCGAGATTTAGAGTTACGATTATTTCCCATCCAGGGTTAGGGTTAGGGCTAAGAATTGAAGCGTTTCTTGTCTCATTTCATTGTATCTTTCTTCCTGTTCGTCATATGTTCTCGATGATTAACTTTAGATTCGATAAGTCCCTATGACTCTGAACTCCGAATATATTGAACTAATTTGCATGATGGTAGTCTCGATTATTAATTTCAGATTATATCTATTTTATAGGTATTTATATATTATTTTAGATTTTATATTTGTTTGAGAAGATCAACAAAGATTAACTCAAACATAACAAATGTACAACAAAAATCATTTTATGATCGTCTTATTGTATTATGTTTAATATCTTCTTGTTTCTATATAATTAGAAAATAAGACCATTGATATTTGGTGTGCAGTTGCAATCAGTATAATGAAGAAAATTTAAAATTCAATTGTGCGCATGCGTTGTATAATTCTTCGTAATGCGTTGTATAATTCTGCCAAAATGTGTTAAATAGATGCGCATGCGTTGTATAATTCTTCGTAATGATTTTGTTTCTAAGCTTCCAAAAGAAAGGAGACAAAAGAGGATGATTGTCTAGAAGAAAGGAGATGCATACATAATTATTTGTCGAGTAGATGTTTAAGGAGATGTTTAAATTCGACGATACGACTTGTATTGATAGTAGGGTTTGGGTAAGTACAAATCATTTTATATCCATTTGAAAAAAATTTAAAATATTTTATTATATTATTAATATATATTTTTAAACATTGCATTTCTTTATATTTTTTAATTTATAAATTTGAATTTTAGTAAAATCAAAGTTGAGACAGATACATAATTATTTGTCCAGTAATGATTTAAATTCGACGATATGACTTGTATTCACAGTAGGATAAGTACAAATTAATTTATATACTAATTAATGTCAAAGTATAAAGTATGGTATTAACTAATATTAAAATGATTATGGTATTAACTAATATTAAAATGATTATGGAAAGTATGTCATTTAATTCTTCTTGAGTCACAAGTAGTATAGAAGAATATTATTTTAAACTTTCTATATAATAAATTAGGTATGTTTATTTATTTGATTTTAATTATATAATTTGTGATTTTAATATTTTTATCAAAATTTCTTTAACATGATAATTTTGATGGTATAAAATGATATTTATATTTTAAAATGAGAATTTGTATTAATGATTAAGTTGATTAAACTTATTCAAAACATTAAATTCATAAATTACATAAGTTAAAATCATAGTTTAATTATTAAATTTTTAATTTTAGAATTTTCATGAAGTTAATGATATGAATAAGATAAAAAAACATTTATTTTGGAAGGTTTATGTAATTATGTGCAGCTTAAATTCCATATATGGTTTAATGATGGCACCATTTTGATATAACATAGCAAAAAGTTTGGAGCTTAAATCTCTCATATGTAAATCATGGTTTATAATTGCTCAACTAACGTTTAACATAGCAAAAAGTGTCCAAGTTTTATTCTTTTTTTTATTTTTATTTTAATTAATTAAGTTTTAAGTTTTAATTAATCTAAATAAGTAACTTTAATTTTTAAAACTTTATATATATATATAAAAAACTATTGCCAAGTAGTTAACTATTCCTAAAAACCTATAACAACTCCCTCCAAATGTTCCAAACAATAAATCCTCCATATTCTACCTAATTAATTCTATCTAATTAATTTTCCCTTAGATTGAGACAAGTCGCCACCAAATTCATAAAAAGTTGCAAATGCCTTACCAAACACTCCTTTTGTCACATTTGAGTCCAAGAGAAAGGATTAAGCATACATATGCAAACCCAAACCCAAGAAAACAACCAAAGCCACTAAACCATGTGTAAAGCATGATTGGCATATAAAGCCCTTAAATAAGTTGAACGGTCGAGAGATAAAGATATTTAAATGCAACAAATTCTTGTCCTAATAGTGTTAAAATGATATGACACCCAAGTTTAATGTCCATGGCAGACATTGATATGAATAAGTATCAAGGGGTATGATATAGGGAGCCCGACCTTTTTATTTTAGTGTATGATTTAATCATAACCACGACTATGTAGGCTAGATGATCAACTTTATAATTGTAGATTCACAATATATTATAAAAGTCAATTGCTTCAAATTCCTTTAACTTTGTTGGCTGGATGATCAACTTTATAATTGTAGAATCACAATACATTATAAAAGTCGATTGTTTCAAATTCCTTTAACTTTGATGTGGATAACAAGCATGATATATGTAAAGAGTTTGAGGATGGGGTATTTAAAAAAAACTAATTATTGATGTCGAATCGACAATTATTTCTATTTTTATTTTATTTTATTTGCTTTCTGAAAAATTGCAGGCTTTAATAGGATTCTGTTGCTTCTATCTAAATAATTGATATTCTCCAAGCAACATTTATTTCCACTTTTCTTTCAAAATCTAAATGATCTCATATCTTTTATCCTTAATTAAACATATTTAATTAATGAAATGGTTAACAGTTTTAATCATATATTTTATTCTTAATTAAAAATATTTTAATTAATGAAACGGTTTACAACTTTAATAAATATTAAAACATTTTTTATATTAAAAATATTCTCAAAAAATAGAATAGATAGTGAATGAGTATATTAATAAGGCACTTCTTGTATAAGATCATGTTTTCAAAACTCCATAGATATTAACTTTAATAAAATTAATTAATTAAAATAATATTTAAACATTTTTAACTAATAAATACTTAAAAAATTAATTAATACAATATTCAAAAAATATTTAAACACTTTTTAATAAATAGATACTTGAAGAAACATGACAAATATAAAATAATACCAACCAATCATTTTCATTTTTTTAATAACTTGATTGCATAATTCGAAATTTTTTTATTACAACATTTTTATTTTTTTAACATTGTAAGGAAAAATAAATCCAATGTTTCTATATTTTGATTGCATAATTTATACAACCTATCAAGGAAAAGAAGCCCAATTAGGATACGAGTCTTGTCACTCTCATCTAATGAAAGGGAAGAATGGTTTTCACTTTATGGAAAAACATGCCAAAAGCATGGCGTGGTTGCCAAGTCTACTAAACCTTGTTTGAAACATTGTCACTACAAGTTGGATGGATTGAAACGATTCCAAATAATTAAGTTATCATTTCAAAATATATATATATATATATATATATATATATATATATATTATAAGTGAATAATTTGAATGTGTCTAGTAACTTTCCTTTTTAGAACTTTATATTATACCTAATATATTTATATATACTTATACTATTTTTAAAATATAATTATAAAACTTTATACAAATTTTATACGATTAGTATTTATTAAGACTAACTAGTTTATGGAACCTTAAGATAAAAGAAAAGAATTATTTAGATTGTTATAGATTTTTGTTCTTATGCTAAAAAAGTTGTGAAAGAAGCATTCTTAGATCGCCATAGTTTTGGCATGTTAGAAGGTTAGAGAGGTTTGTATTGTATCAAAGATTATGAAATTGTGATTTATGTTGGTGTATGTGTGGCATTATAAGAGAAAATGACTTTCATCATCACAGCTCATATTCTCATGCAGATGACAAATCCTTTCAACCCTTGGTGTTTTAGGAATTGATCAGTGCCATGTTTCATTATGAGGCTCATGAGAGTACATTCTTATCTTGGCTATATTAATTGTTTTCTTCAAACTAGTTAAAATAGAGAGATACTTTTGATTTCCATATTAGGGTTAATGACCTTCTTATGGTATCTCAATTTTCTTAGAGTCTCTAAATCTTTCTCGGCCCACATTTTCTCCTTAAACTTAGATCCAATAATATTTTTAATGTTATCGATGTTTTGCAAAGTGACATTCTTGTCAATTCCTCAATGGTTTAACTAAGCTATGACATCTTTTTCTTAGCCTCCCTTACCATAAACAATCTCGAGTAGATTTTAAAATTGGTTTAACCAAGCCATGACATCTTTATAACCATAAGTAACCATAAATAGATTTTAAATTAATTTTAAGAAATCTCTAATCTAACCAAATTATTTATTTCAATTTATATAAATATGTAATTATAACTTTATCATACAAACATTATCCCAAAAAATTTAAAATTTCTACAATAAAAAGATTAAAAAATAGGATACAACAAAGTTATCTCAAAATCGCAAGGTTAAGAAAGGTTCAATTTATATCACCTTGTTGCTGCTTCTTATGAAAACTTTCTGTCGTTGTTCTTTTCTATCACCTTTCTATCTGCCTGATAAAAACTTTGGAAGTTCATAGGATGCACATTGGACCTAGATGAAACCATGCAATTTTCATATGCACAGAGGGTGTGAATAAGACCATTCTATAAGGACCCTATTTGGGTGTGATGAATAAGTATGGAAATATTGCAAGTAATTAGAAACCAACATGAAAATGTGTACATGAGACCAATATACAATATATGCTGTGTTCTGAATAAGTTCTTACAAAATTTACTCTAGGAATATAATCATGCCACTAGAAATAATTGAATGCGATAAGTTATCCAAGGTATTGATTTATCGACTACTGATTCTTCAAGTGTATCTATGGATTCTCTTCACAACAGGATTTGAACCCAAAATCTGACGTCATCCGACATTTCTAACGGATGTGTCGGACAACAATCACTAAAAAGAATGGCGATCAAATTTTTTTTATAGTACCCTCGAATATCCAACACAGAAGGCATCGGAGATCCGACCCCCAGAGTGTCGCATATCCAATGGTATGGTGTCAGATATCTGATGGTCTGTGGACCCAATAGTGTCGGATATTCGACCCCTTAGCATCGGAGATCCGACAGGATGTATAGTTTTTTTTTTTTAAGTAAGGTTTACATGATTTTGAATTTATGGTCCCATATTTTCAATGATAACTATGTTCAAGGTGTTGAATATCCAATGCATGGCCATTATAAATATAAACTATTTTAAACATTTCAACGTGTTTGTTGTAGAAGTGATGGACAATTTACGAAAATTATTTGTTCCTCGACGGACGTTTTCAGGAATTGTTTTATTCTTCAACGAGCGGTTGTGGGAATTTTTTTTTCATCGATAGACAGTTTGTCGGGAATTTTTTATTCTTTGAATTCTCTCCGTTTGACAAAATGTTGATGCATGGAACTAGATTTTTTAAGACAACTGATTATATTCATTAACGCAGTTTGTGACAAAATGTAAAATAGAAATATTCCGAATCCAAACGAACACAACCAACAATTGCTTGCTAGACTATGAGATGCAGCGAAATGAAGGGGTGATGGAAAATGTTATTGTCTATGTACTCAATGTAGGGGATTTAAGAGGAGAAGAATATTGATCTCAACAGCCAAAAAACATTGCAGGGAACATGGACATGCTGAGGGGGGGAACTAGTATCGTCCATTTGTAGGTTTAGCATTATAAATTTTATTATATTCATTTTTTTTGGTAATTGTATGTATTGTTTTTATTTTTCATATATTAATATATATATATTGATGTTTCCATGTATTTATATTAAAGGAAAGACACCCTACAACATATCGTCCAGAGGAAGTGCTTTCAGAAAAAGTTCAGGATCAGGATCATGGAGCGTGTATGTTTAACAAAGAACAAGTGAATGATCATATTGAACAATATGATCATACTGATAATGTAATTGAAGATGATGGTACAAATACATTGATCTATGATTCATTTAATGTTAGAATGGATGATGAAGATGACATTGATAATGAAAATGATGATGACTTTGATGATGTTCATGATATACCTCTTCTCGATAAGGCATATGAACCCCTTTATGAAGGGTCCAAAACAAATATTATCCCTACTGTATTGTTGATAATGAAATTGAAGGTTATGAATGGTCTTTCAAACATTGCAATCACATGGATGCTAAGATATGTAAAATAATCCATCACATATATAGGATCATGATAAAGCTTATATGTATTCCTCTAATAATTGTATTGCCAACTCATTATTGATCATCGTACAGATGAAGTGTGTTTCATTTATATTATTTATTTATTACATTAACAAAAAATTTTAGTTTTTTGTAGCTTGATAGCTGAATTTTTGTTACCACCATCAAATATTTTACCTCGCACATATCGAGATTTATCTTCCATCATGAAAGAGATTGGAATGCATTATGAAGAAATTCATGCATGCCTCAATGACCATGTTATATATTATAATTAGCATGAATTTGCAACAGAATTTATGGAATGTCATGTAAGTAGATATCGTACAGATAAAGTAATAAAAAAGGTGCCTCAGAAGGTTCTTCATTATATTACCATCATTCCACCTTTGCAACGACTGTTTAGGTGCAAAAACATAGCACAATTTATGGATTACCATCCCAGGAACAGAAGTCAGGATGATGTTATCCGAATTCCTATAGATGGTTCTACTTTTAGAGATATGGAGGAAAAGTGGCCTCGCTTTAAAGAAGAACCACATAATCTTAGGATTTCTTTGGCAATAGATGGTGTTAATCCATTTGCACAGATGAAATCCATTTACACGGTGTGGCCTATTTTTGTTATCAACAATAGCATTCCTCCATGGTTGTCAATAAACAGGGAGCACATAATGTTGTCGATGATTATTCCAGGTTTTTTTGTGGGAAACTATTTTATTTATAATGTAGTTGTGGCATCTCATTTGTCATATTATGTTTCTTAATTTCATATTTATATCTATTATTTTACTCTTGTGCATGGTTTATATAACTTAATTGTTCTCATAATGATATATTGTATATGTACTTCAAATCAATCAGGTAAGTTCCAAGTCAAAGATATGAATGTATACATCGAACCTCTTATAGATGAGCTACTGAAGTTATGGAATGGAATAACTATGTATGGCGTATGTAGACCAATACAACAAAGGAAATTTCAATTCCATGCAATGGTTGTATGGACAATACACGATGCCCCTGGGTTAACTTCATTCTGTGGTTTGTAATTTTAAGTTCCACTTTAATTGCATTTAATGATATGGAGTAGTTACAATATTTTATATATGAATATATTTGACACAAATATTCCATATCTAAATATTGTAGGTCTTCAGACAAAGGGTAAATTTGCATGTCCAGTTTGTGGTCCTAAGATAAAATATCAGCGTTCAAAAAGCTTAAGAAAGGAGGTGTTTGATGAGTATAGGAATTTCCTCTCTAAGAATCGTAGGTATAGAACGACTGAAAAAAATATTTTCAATGAGAAGCAAGAGACTGTATTAAAATAATGGATAATGACACCTCACCTTTGGAAGATGCAATACAATAGAAATCATCATCATGGTATGTATGGATCATTGTATATGAATTGTTATGTATTTTAATTTTTATTGTGAGTTGTCTACTGTAGTGGCCATATTTGATTTATGATGTAATTTATTTATAAAATAATATTCATGATTTCCATTGTGATCATGAAGGCATAAATGGGATTCCACGAGGAATGAAAAGTTAACTGACCTTGTCTAAATCATCACCGGAGTTTATCGGAGTTCTAAAACACAACTCAAGTGTCTAATTCAGTGTTGACTAATCCTAACTTACTATGGTAGGTGAGAAATGTGCCTCTCCTAAATACATCCATGCAAACCTAGTGTTTAATTGAATGTAGGGAACTAGATCTGAATGTAACTAACTCCTAACTTAGCTTGACTAGTCATCAACTCAACTCAACTGATGAAGGTTGGTATCGGCACTCCTAATGGCTCCTAATTTGTAGGGATTGATCTAGGAGGCTCCTAAACCGATGCATGCACATGCATTCAGTGGCAGTAGGCCTCAATTAGTGTTCCCCACACTTTAGTAACTGGAACATGTACCCCAATTAGGCCAAGTGGACCCAATTGAGTAAATGACTAAAAATAGACTGGAAGGACTCCCGATTTAGACATGACTCCTAAATTAGACATATGACCAAATTGGACAAGGGAGGATTAATAATTCTAACAATTTAGGCTTAGGCCTTTGGTTTGGAATGGTTGTTGGATCTGGATCTTGAACCTCATGAGGTTCATCCTCAATAATAGGATCATTATGGTATTGATCCTCTTCATCTAAAACTGAAACATGTAATAAATCATCATCATAAAAAATGGGAGGAAGAGTGCTTATACCTTCTTGTGCTTTAGATGGTGGTGCATCATACAACAGATCTTCTTCAAATTGAACATTATGCTCAATGAAGCATTTCCTAGTTGCAACCTCCATCTACTTGTATTCTTTTCCATATTTTTCATATCCCAGTAGAATGCATTCGCTACTTTCGGATTGGAAGACCTTCCTCTTGTCAGGTGGTATTCTAGCCCAAGATTTGGAAAAAAAACCTATAAAATGAAATACATTGGGCTTATTCCCATGCAGTGCTTCAAATGGAGTGGCCCCAACCACTGATTTATGAGGCACTGTGTTATGAAGATATGAAGCATAGTTTACATCTTCATCCCAAAGAGAAAAAGGGAGATTCTTACCATGGAGAAGGCATGCTGCCATCTTCTTCAATGATATGTTCTTCCTGTCAACCACACCATTCTATTGTGGTGTGTATGGAATTGAGTGTTCCATTCGAATCCCCTCTCATTTATAGTAATACTAAAAGTCTCTTTTGATGCACTCTCCTCCTTTATCAGATCTTATGGACTTGATTTTCTTACTGAAATTATTCTCAACCATAGCTTTAAAAAGTTTAAAAATATAAAAAATTTCTAATTTTTGTTTCATAAAGTAGATACAACAGTACCTAGAACAATCATCAATAAAGGTGAGGAAATACTTGCAACCAATAATGAAGTTTGTGGGCATAACTCCAGCCACATCATTATGTATCAAATCAAGTATATAGGCCGCTTTATGTTCCTTCCCAAATTCATACCTCATATCTGGATGCTTACCTACAATGCAACCAGAGCATATTCCATCGAAAGTTTGGATGAGAGGAAAACCTTCAACCATTTTATTATTGTGGAGTTATTGGAGATATTTGGAATTGAGATGCCAAAATCTCTCATGCCAAGTATTGCTAGTGTTTTTAGCAGGAGACAATAAAAATGTAGGAGGTGAGAGGAAAAAAATGTGAGAACTCATATGCTTTAGTAGAATGATTTGCAATAAATTTTTCTATGATCTTTCCGATAGATTTTTTGTGATCTAAACCGAACCCGATTCGAATGTAACTTTCTTGGGAGAGCCTGTATGGGTCATCTGATAAACAAACAACAAATTAGCTGCAACAGAGGGAAAATAGAGAAATTTTTTTAACTCACCATGCTGGATTTTATCCAGACCTCTTCCTACTGCTGGAATTTGGGAATCATCTCCCATGTGAGCATTAGGCCCTTTTAATGGTTTGAGGGTCAAGAAGGATTCTTTGGAGGAAACCATGTGATTGGATTCTCCAGAATCAATTATATATGATGTTGAATGAATAACTGGCTATTCTTCAATGAATGGAACCTTTCATCATCTTCTCATTGTGGTCCATCATCGGACTTATTTTCCCTTTGTGGAAGAGCAATGTTATTATGCTTGAGGAGGGGAGTCAGCTAGTCAACTTGCTTCTTCATACAAGAGAATTCTGGATGAAAACCCCTCATACAATAGGGACAAATCTTCTTTTCAAAATTCTTCTTCTTCTTAGAGCCCGAAGCTCTGTCAGAACTCTTCTAATTCTCTTGAGGATTCGAATCAGCTGCTTTAGGCTCCTTCCGCTTAGATTTCCCTTTAGCTTGATCATTGGTAGAGTTTGTCACTAGGAGGGATTGATATTTGGAAGTCTTGATGACTCCTATAAGGATAAACTTTTATTTCTCCTATATTAAGGACTCGAGAAAGGAATCAAATGAGGGAATATTCCAATTGGAAATGGAAGCTCTTTTGGAATGGAATATCAAGAAAAATACAGAATACTCAGAGCCTAGTATGTTGAATATGGAGAGTAGATGTTTCTCATCCTTTCTTTCTATTCTTCACTATCTGCATTGAATTGTAAGAAACTTGAATTTAGTAAAGAATTATTGGATGGTCTCAAAACTTATGGATGTAATGCTATCAACCCATTCTCCAGAACACATCCTCGAAGCTCATCTTGTTTTCCAAACAAGACTTCAAGCTTCTCCCAAGATTCCCTAGGAGTCCTTAAACCTTCAAGGTGAAAGAAGAAATATATGTATATGTGAGTACATAGATAACTGAAGGATTCATCAAAGCAATTTAGAAACTTGTTTTTATTAGTTGGATGATGGGGCTCGACCTCCCTTCTAAGTGTTACCCTGAAGTAACCCTTGTTGCACAAGGACATTCTGCATATCTTCCCTCCGATCAACATAATTGAAGGGTTTTAGGATCTGAGGTGTCGAGGGTTAAGCATCCATAATTATCCTTCTGTAAAAGACAATATCTTTACACAATATACATAGAACCTGTAGAAATTTCACTGAAAAACCAAAATTATTCGAACTATGTTAGAATCAATCCTTCCCTCTCAACATGAAAACATTCTCAAGTTTCATCATGCCCACACTGTCACTGTCAATAAATTCATAGGAAGAAAGGCACTCTTTGCGGGACTTTTGTGGAAACCCAACTTCTTCTCATGTTCAATGGAGAGGAGACAAACTTGAATCTTGCTTGAGATGGCTCTAATACCATGTTAGAATTTTTGTGCCATTTAGATCATCAAGAAATGAGTGCAATCAGATTCTTAATTATTATGCAGTAAAGAGGAATAAATTATATGAACTGAAAAACTCAAATCTCATAGGAAACATACAAGTATTTCTCAAAGAATTACAGTATTATGTTCATTACAGAATTCGGTGTTACAATAGTGTTACATAAGGAGGAATTTGAATCGTTAGGGATGGATTCGAATCCACTAACTTGCTCTAGCTATATCTAACTACATGGCTAGCTAAAGATGTCTAAATCACTATTAGATTCCAAGCGGAAAAATCCATATGTCTAATTTAGTTAATCCATCAGTTATAATGAGTTAAACCAGTCTAACTTCAGTGGTAGGTGAGAAGTAGGTGCGAACTAGTGCCTTCCCACATGCATCCAGGAATAACTAGTGCTAACTGAAATGGAGTAGAACTAACTGAATGTAACTGAAGAGTAAATAAGATTAACTAGTTACCAACTCCCAACAACAGAAGGAGATTGGTGGCAGGACTCCCAGTGGCTCCTAAAATGTAGGGATTGTCATAGGAGGCACCTTAACTAATGTAAGTGTAGTTAGTCTTAGTTAGCATCTATCGGTATTCCCCACACTCTAGTGACTGGTACATGTGGACCCATTAGGATAAGTGGACCCAATGGTACTAGTGGACCCAATAATTAATAAAAGACTCCTTAGTTAGGCTAAAATAATCTAATAGATAGCTTGATCAAGGGAGGATTATAAATCCTAACACTCCACTAGTACTCTTTCGGTCATCAACACTTCCTGCCCAATCTACATCAGTAAATTCCTTTAGAGCGAAGTTAGTTCTTTTTGGATACCACAATCCATAATCTAGAGTACCTTTTAGATATCTAAGAATTATTTTTACTACAACCACATGTGTTTCTCTTGGGGTTGCTTGGAATCTAGAAACCAAATCTATAACCTGCATTACATTTGGTCTAGTAGATGTTACATATAATAAACTACAAATAATTGACCTATTCATAGTATGATCCACCTGGAACAATTCATCACTCTTGCTTAACTTACAACTAGTGACCATAGGATTACTAACAAGTTTGGATTCTTCCATTTTGAACTTCTTTAACATTTCTTTGATCTACTTAGTTTGAGAAATGAAAATTCCTTTTTCTGATTGAGATATGTGTAAACTTAGAAAGAATGTTAATTATTCTAACATTGAAATTTCATATTCTTTCTTCATTTCTGATGCAAAGTTTACACTCATAATTTGTAGATCACTTCCAAATATGATGTAATCTACAGCGACTACCACAATGATCATATTTTCATTTTCAATCTTTATATACAAATTACTGTGTGTGGCCCCTCTTTTATATCCTCATTGTTTTAAATAATTGTGAACTTTACGGAACCATGCCCTTATAGCTTGTTTAAGTCCATAGAGCGCTCTCTTCAGTTTGCATAGATAATTTATGTTTTGTGACAAGAGAAAGCCTCCACGATGCTCAATATAGACTTCTTCTTCAAGTTCTCCATTAAGGAATGCATATTTTACATCCATTTGATATAATTTTAAGGTTTTGTAGCATGAGAAAAGTAATAACATCCCAATGGCTTTGAGTCTTGCCACATGTGCAAAATTTTATTCAAAGTCAATGCCTTCTACTTGAGAATAGCCTTTACAAACTAACCTAGCCTTCTTTCTTGTCACGTGACCATGCTCATTGAACTTGTTTTTAAATATGCATTTGGTTCCCATAATGTTCATATCCTTAGTTCTTGGGACAAGTTCCCAAGTTTTGTTCATTTCTATTTAATCAAGTTCATCATACATGGCACTGATTCAATCCTCACTTTTGCAAGATTCTTTAAATTTTTGGGTTCTACCATTGAAAGTAGTGCTTGTTCTTCATCAAATAATTGTCTTCTTATTTTAAATCCTAATTCTCTGTCACCAATTATTTGAATTTCAGGATGATTTTTCTGGACCCACCTAAATGGTGTCTTTTTGTTTGATCTCTGGGAATCTTCATTCTCATTTTTATGTGACTCTTCTTCCTCTACTTCTTCTTATTCTTCTTCTTCTTCTTCAGAATTATATTTGTTTTGTGTACTTTCTTCCTTTCCCTTATCATCTATTTCTTCATCGTCATCAATTTCTTGATTTTGTATTCTTCTTGGTTTAGTATCATCAACAGTTACATTTGCACTTTCTATGATATGGTGTGACCTTAGATTATAACATATGTATGCCTTTTTGGTGGAAGAATATCCAATAAATATGCCTTCATAGGTTCTAAATTCAAACTTCCCTAGATTATCATCATGTCTTTTTATGTAGCATTCACTTACAAAAACTCTAAAATATTTAAATAGAGCTAGTTTTCCTAACCATTTCTCATCAGGAGTTTTGTCACTATTCACTCTGAGTTGTCTTATGTTTTGTACATAGGCATATATATATATATATATTGCTTCTCTCCAATAAACATTAGGAAATTTTTCTTCATTTATCATAGTTCTAGATGTTTCTTGGACTGTCCTATTCTTTCTCTCACCTACTCCATTTTGCTAAGGAGTTTTTGCTGCTAAGAGTTGTCTCTCGATTCCATGCTTTTCACAAAACTCATTGAAATAATTTGAAGTGAATTTCCCACCATTATCTAATCTTAGAAATTTAATCTTGCGATTTTCTTGATTCTCAACAAGTGCTTTGAAGGCTTTAAATTTTATAAAGGCTTCTGATTTTGCTTTAAGAAATTTCACAAAATTCATTCTTGTATAATTATCGATTAATAACACAAAGTAATATTCACCTTGAAATATTTTAGTCCCTGTTGGTCCACAAATATCAGTGTGAATTATTTCTAATGGCTGAGAATTTTTATGTTCTTTTATTTTGAAGCTTGTTGGTATTTGGACACATAGGATTTCATCTAAATTCCTTGAGTTGTTCTCAAACTTTGACTTGATAGATTCTTCATTTAGTTTCTTTCTCAGGTGCATAGTGTCTTCTTCAATCCTTTCTGATTCTTGTATTCCTATTTTAAGTTGATGTTATATATTGTTTTCAGCCCTTTCAACTTCTAGAACCTATGTTTTTAAGTTAACAATCATTCTTTCTGCATCATTGTTTTTCTCTTCAAAATCTATCATGTGAGTTTTTATTTCTTGTACATCCTTTTATACTTATCTAATTCTTCATGAGTATTTATAATTTATGCTTCAATATATACCACATATTCTATTTATTCTTGAGGGATTTCACTTTCGAAACCCATGCATAGGACTTCAACATCTTCACTTATTTCATCATCTTCACTGTCTTCTTTGGAGTATAGGTTTCTCTTATTTTTTGGAAAATTATTCGTGTATATGATCTCATTCTTTTGATATTTCTTATTGTTAGGATTATTAATCATCCCTTTGTCAAATGTCTATTATATTAATTATTGCCTAACTTAGGAACCTTAAATTAATTAATTGGGTCCACTTGGCCTAATTGGGCCACATGTACTAGTCACTGGAGTGTGGGGAACATTGATAGAGGTTAAATTCCACTGACTACATGTGCATGCATTAGTTTGGGTGCCTCCTAGAAAAATCCCCACATTTTAGGAGCCACTAGGATTCCAAGCACCAAACTACTTTAGTTAGTTGGTGTTAGTACTAGTTAGTCTTAGTTAGCCCCCAGTTACATTTAGTTACTTCACAGTCATTTAGGATAGCGGTACCAATGCATGGATCATGCATGGTTGCATGGGGGGGAGTGCTTTTCCTACCTACCACACTCAGTTGCACTGAGTTAACTAGATGTCAGTGGTTGTTGGAGTTATTGGTCATCGGGGAGTTATCTATTTGGAATTTGATATTAATTAGGAGACCTTGAGTTAGAGATTCATTTAGATACAGTCATATCCACTTGGAGGATTTGAATTCATATCCCATGCATTCGAATTATACCTATGTAAACTATTGTAGCGGCGGATATTATTATTATGAATGATACTATAAATTTTTGAGCAATACTTTGTTGTCTCCTATTTGGTTTGTTTTGTTCAATTTGTATCTTCATTCTCCATTCTTTTATTGCAAACATTATTAGAACTATATAATTGAATATATAAATGGAATTCAAATTATAATATGGTGTCAGATCCTTCTTAGTCATGCTTCATGCTTGTTTCTCCCCATCAAACATTAGAAGCAGCTGGTTTTCCACAAAAGTCCCCTATGATGATTGGTAGCTCTGGATTTATTCATAGTAGTGGAGAGGGTGTGAGGGAACCTGAAAACATGTTCATGTTGGGAGGAAAAGCATGATTCTAATAGTTCATATGTTTTAGTGTGTTATTATAGTGAAATTTATAGGTGGTACATCGCTTGTGAGAAATATTTGCAGTTTTCCAGCCGAAGCAATTATGAGTTCACAAAATCCTGAACAACGGATCCTCACAACTTCCAATTACCTTTATTGGAGGATTGATATGCAGCTGGCCTTGTGCTAGCATGGCTACCATAGGATGATACATGGATGTGAGGTTGAGCCTCATCAGCCAGTAGAGCGGAACAAGTTCCTAAATTTGTTGTGATGAAGCATTCAGGTACTTAAGTACTTATATTTCCAGAGATCTCCTCTTTCATATAGAAGGTGTTAGAATAATCAACCCATAGTTACCTACCTTAGACATTAAATTAATCATTTTTGTTTTATTTTCCTAGTTCATGTGTCCCACCTTATGCAAGTTGTCATTTTCCTATCCATAGTGGTCAAAATTGCCTAATTTGACTCATGTAGCGCATGGGAAACCTCAACGAATCAATTCTAATTTATTCCTGGCCTGCTAGGTGCCCTTCTGCTTTTTATGCTTTATTGCCTACTTTTTCAGTGCTTTAAGGCAATTGGGAAAGTTTGACTAGGTGAGGTTAACTAGTTTTTTGTCCTCCGCATCCTCCACTCTTTTCTCCTATGAAGATCATGTATGAGTTTTCCTTCCATCACTCTTTATCTTTCCTAAGTGCTTTTTCCAATTCGTGAGCTCCATGACTGATTTGGAAACTACTTTATGCACCTATGGGGGATTTGCTTAATTTTAGTAAGCCTGATTTTGACTAGATTTGAATTGCCTCCTCATGCATTCAAATCCCTTATGTAATTATTTAATGCAGCAACGTATCATGTTATAGGTTTGGATATTGTACACTTATTCAATACAGTTTAGTGTTTAGCTCCAATTTCAATCTCTTTTGTGAGTGATTTTGTATGATCAATTGATAATTGTTGTGAGTAAAATTAATCTATCACTAGGTTCAATTTCCACATGGTATCAGGGCCATTGTAGATTGATTTCTCTCCTTCAAAATTGTTTTTTAGGTTTGACATCAGTGACTGGGAGCCTTCTACTGACAGCCGGGACAATTTCTAAGCTATGGATCAATCTCAGAAGATCATCTTGACTCCCTTCAACTTTTTCGAATGGAAAGTAGAGATGGAGATACTATTGAGATTGAAAGGCCTCTACAAGGTGACTATGGCAATAGAAGCAGAGCCCAATGCAGCTGCAAAGAAGATAAAATGGCACAATAGGAGGGATGAGGCCTATGTTCTCCTGTGTCTGAG
Organism: Pseudotsuga menziesii; assembly: GCA_001517045.1. Lineage (NCBI taxonomy): Eukaryota > Viridiplantae > Streptophyta > Pinopsida > Pinales > Pinaceae > Pseudotsuga > Pseudotsuga menziesii. The sequence goes on along the minus strand of LPNX010599792.1, from coordinate 850,646 downwards.
TATTTCCAGAGACATCCTTTTCCATCTTAATGGATTGACATCACCGAATGAAGTATGGGAGAATATTACTGATATTTTTGGAAATACAGATGAGATGAGGGGACATCAAATCGAAAATGAGCTAATTTCCCTGAGTCCCAGTAGCTTTGAATCTCTACAACTCTATTTCTCCAAGTTCAAAGCACTTGTTTTGCAGCTAAAACAATGTGGGATCGAAAAGAAGGATGAGCAGTTGGTCTTGGCCATACTCTCGAAGCTTCGCCCTGACTATTCAGTGTTTTTTTCGACCTTCTATGCCACAAAGTTGACAGCTCGAACCTGGAAGATGCCTAGCCTTGTAGATTTCATGGAATCTATCACACAAGAACAAGACAAGCTGGTGATGATGGGCACCATCAAACCATCCAAATACCAAGCTCTGGTTGCTAAAGATTCAAGGGTGGATTCAAAAAGCAAAAAGAAAGCTAAAAATCCACCTGAGCAATAGAGAGACAAGAACAAGTCTCCGAAGGAGCCACAAGGTTCCAAGAAGAATAACAAGAAGAAGAAGAATAAAGGAGAAATGAGCAAGTATGCATACTGCAATAAGGGCAATCACACTGAAATCTCTTGTATGAAGAAGCAAATAGACATGCTTACCCAACTCCTGGAGAAGAATGGCATCTCCCTTCCAGACAGCTCAAAGAAGAGAGAAGGAGGATCAAGTTCAGATGACAGAGAGAGAGTTCATGCATTGGTTGCTGGCACATCAAGTTCACCTAGTTTTGTCATTGATTCTGGTGCTTCAATACACATGGTTTCGACCAAGGAGGCATTCTCCTCAATTGACATGTCGAAGGGACCACCTATAGTACTGGGAGATGACTCTTTGACTGAACATTTGCACAAAGGGAGGATTGATCTTGATCATGGTTAGTTCAGCAATGTGTTGTATGTGCCTGGTCTTGCCTCAAACCTCTTATCAGTGTACCAGATGACTCACACTGGGTCTCCAAAGAAGGTCATATTCTCCCTTGATGAAGTTGAGATCACAGAGATCTCAAGTGGTAAATTCATTGCAAAAGGAGTTGCAAATCATGCTCAAAAGGTATACATGTTCTCACACTTCCTACCCTACTCAAACCCCTCTGCTCTTCTGATTCATGCTAATGAAGCAAGCAATATTTGGCCACCTAAATTACAAGTACCTTTCTAATCTTAGTGAAAAAGAGATGGTCATAGGGTTACCAAAGATAAAATTTTCCAAAGGAGTCTACCAAGGTTGTATCCTAGGAAAACACCTAGAGCATAAATTTGAGAGAGCTAGTCATGAGAGAACCTCTGCACCCCTCGAGTTGATCCATAGTGATTTTGCTGGCCCATTCCCTCATATGTCCATGAGTCAGGCCAAATATGCATTGACTTTCATAGATGACTTTTCCAGGTATTGCTGGGTTTACTTCCTGAAACACAAGTCTGAAGTTTTTGGCCTCTTCAAAGTCTCTAAGGCTTTGGTTGAAAACCAGTCTCAGAGGAAACTCAAGGTCCTCATATCTGACAATGGTGGTGAGTATGTCAAGTCTGAGTTTATTAATTATTGTGTAGATGCAGGTATTCAGATGCAGCATTCTACCCCTTACACACCACAGCAAAATGGTGTTGCTGAGAGGAAGAACAAATCACTGAAGGAGATGGAAACATGCATGATGGAGGCCAAAACTTTGCCACCAAAGTACTGGGCCAAAGCTATCAACTGTGCAGCCTATATACAGAATAGGGTGCCTCATAAACATCTTGATGGTATGAATCCTTTCGAAGCATGGAGTGGGCACAAGCCAAATATGACCCATTTCAGGATTTTTGGCTCAAGGGCTTGGGCTAGAATTCCAACAGAAAAGAGAAAGGATTTGCAGCCCCAAAGCCAAGAGTATCTATTTGTTGGATACTCTGAAGATTCAAAAGGGTACAAACTGATAAATTTGAGCACAAAAAAATCCTTCATCGAAAGGTTTGTTCAGTTTCAAGAAGAACCCCTTGCAACAGTGGAAGTTGGAGAAACCTCTTCACCACTTGAACCTCTGAAAGTAAGTGAAGAGTTTGTTGAACATGCTGATTCTGATATGTCTGATAGTGATGAGTTTATTGCAGAACCTAACAGCCCTATAAGGCCAAAATGGGCAGCCAAGACACTACATGTAGTAGGAGAGCTAGCTGGGGATCCCAATGACCCAAGGAGGACTAGATCTCAATTTGAGAGTGGTCTGTGCATGAAGGATCCTATGTTTGCTGAGAAATTCTATTTGATGATGGAACCTGATCCTCAAACATATGAAGAAGTATCAGGAGATCCAATATGGCAAGCAGCCATTAAGGAAGAGTTCAGCTCACTCCAGAACAGCAACACATGGGAGCTAGTGGATCTTCCCCTAGGGAGGAAGTTAGTTCAGTGTAAGTGGGTCTACAAGACCAAATTTTCTGCTGATGGTTCACCTCTAAAGTACAAGGCCATATTGGTAGCCAAGCGCTACTCATAGGTTCATGGCATATATTACAATGAGACCTTTGCACCAGTGGCAAAGATTGACTCCATCAGGCTAGCCTTAGCCATTGCAGCCTCAAAGCAATGGGAGGTACATCACATGGATGTAAAATGTTCCTTTCTGAATAAAGATCTCACTGAAGAGATATACATGTAGCAGCCTCGAGGATTTTCTACTAACCCTTCTCTTGTGTGCAGGTTGAGAAAGTCATTGTATGGGCTAAAGCAAGCCCCCGGGGCTTGGTATGCCAAGATTGATAGCTTCTTGCTATCACTGAATTTTGTTCGGTGCAAATCAGATCCAAATGTCTATTTGAAGTTAATTAATGGTTCGTTAATGATCATTGTGTTATATGTTGATGACCTCCTCATTACAGGAAGCTCAAAGGATGAGATTGATTCCTTGAAGGGTGCAATGAACCAAGCCTTCTCCATGACAGATTTGGGGCTCTTAAGCCAATTTTTGGTGCTTGATATTGCACAAACCAAAGATGGAATCAAGGTGCACCAGTCCAAATATGCCTTGGATTTTCTGAACAAATTTAGAATGAAGGACTACAAACCAAGCAAGACTCCTTTCCTTTCAGGAGTGAAGTTGGAAGAAGCTGATTCTTCACCTATGGTAAACAATACACTATATAGGAAATTGATTGGATTTTTGTTGTATCTTACACATACTAGACCTGATATTTCTTATGCAGTAAGTGTGGCTTATAGATACATGGATCAGACTCATGAGATCCATTGGAAAGCAGCCAAAAGGATCCTTAACTTTGTTAAGGGAACAAGGACACATGGGATCTTCTAAAAAGAAAAATATGATCTTGATTTGATTGGATTTACTGACAGTGATTGGGCAGGTGATAGAACATATAGAAAGTCCACATTAGGATATGTGTTCATGCTTACAGAAGGGCCAATCAGCTGGTCAAGCAAGTAATAGAGTGCCATTGCACTCTCATCTACAGAAGCAGAGTACAGAGGAGTTGTTAATGCAGCAACTCAATGTTTATGGTTGCAGGGATTACTTGGAGAGTGTGGTTTCGAATCAGAGTACTCAACTACCATCTACTGTGATAACCAGAGTAGCATTTGAATCTACAAATATCTAGTTCAGAAGCAGAGAACCAAACACATTGAGATCCATATGCACTACATCAGAGAGCTTGTGCATGATGGCACCATTCACCTACTCTTATGTTCATCTTCAGAACAAGTAGCTGATATCTTCACCAAAGAATTTTGTGAGAATACCTTCAGCAATCTCAAATCACTTCTGGGGATTACCGATCATGCTATGAAGCATGAGTGAAGACAAGATTTCCAAATTTTGTTTTACAGTCCATGTTTAAGGGAGGATTTTCCCATGTGGTTTTTTCCTCTTTCCTTGTTTAAATGGACATGCAGTATGTAAAGGGTGACTAATCCTTGTTGCTAGGCCCTATAATTTTTTGATATATTACTCATAGTTCAGGCTTAAGGGGGGATGTTAGAATAATCAACCCATAGTTACCTACCTTAGACATTAAATTAATCATTTTTGTCTTATTTGCCTAGTTCATGTGTCCCACCTTATGAAAGTTGTCATTTGCCTATCCATAGTGGTCAAACTTTCCTAATTTGACTCATGTAGCACATGGGAAACCTCATGGAATCAATTCTGCTTTATTCCTGGCCTCCTAGGTGCCCTTCTGCTTTTTCTGCTTTATTGCCTGCTTTTTCAGTGCTTTAAGGCAATTGGGAAAGTTTGACTAGGTGAGGTTAACTAGTTTTTTGTCCTCCACATCCTCCACTCTTTTCTCCTATGAAAAGCATGTATGAGTTTTCATTCCATCACTCTTTAGCTTGCCTAAGTGCTTTTTCCAATTCGTGAACTCCATGACTGATTTGGAAACTACTTTATGCACCTATGGGGGATTTGCTTAATTTTAGTAAGCCTGCTTTTGACTAGATTCAAATTGCCTCCTCATGCATTTAAATCCCTTATGTAATTATTTAATGCAGCAACCTATCATGTTATAGTATTGGCTATTGTACAGTTATTCAATACAGTTTAGTGTTCAACTCCAATTTCAGTCTCTTTTGTGAGTAATTTTGCATAATCAATTAATAATTGTTGTGAGTAAAATTAATCTATCACTGGGTTCAATTTCCACAGAAGGATTGAGGACTCCTAGAGAATCCTAGGAGAAGATTGATAGCTTGTTTAACAAACAAGATGAGCTTCGGGTACACATTCTAGAGAATGAGTCGGTATCTTTACATCCTAGTAGTTTCGAGACTATTGAGCAATTCTTCTCTAAATTCAAGTCTCTAGTGCTCCAATGCAGATAGTGTGGGATAGAGCGGAAGGATGAGAAAAAAGTTCTTTCCATACTCATCAAACTAGGTTTTGAGTACTCTGTATATGTCTCTATGTTTTATTCCTGTTAGAATATAATCCGTCAAGATTATTGTAAATAAATAAATAAATAGGAAGCTGAATAGTTACATAGGAAGGTGAAAAGGCTGGTTCTCAACTACCACATGAAATGTATAAATGTAAATGCATTAGTAATGAAATGTGAATTGAATTGGGAGTTATACCTAACAAGTGGTATCAGAGCACTGTCATAACTCCTGCCTGCTGCATGTTGTTCTGGCATTCTGCAATTCTGCCCAGTGAATAGTCTACGCCATCCTGGCTGCCAGACTACTCACTCTTTTTCTCTGTCAAAACTGTTGAATTATTTTGCTGCCAACTTACCTAATTTTGGCATCTCACTACCTGTGAGTGGCCTGCATGTTGATTATTCCCTTACGTTCCTTGCAATGCACAACATTGCTTCAGCACTAACCCTAATTCTGCGTGGAGTCGCACTAGCATGAAGCCGTGAAAACCAATGCTTCTGGTAGTCTGTACGATGAAGTTTCATCCTAAAATGAGTACAACCACTCCCTTCAGTTCCTCCTCCTCCTCCAAAATAGAATGAAATTCATCCTTGGTTGTGACCAATCTATTAGTATCACTCGAATCAACAACATAGATAACTGCCTGAGTGTTTGGAAAATAACACCGCCAATAGGGCCTGATACTGGTTTGTCGACCTAAATCCCACACTTGAAACTTGATGTTGTTATATTGGAACATTTCAAGATTAAATCCAATTGTTGGAATAGTGGAAACCACTTCTCCCATCTGCAGCCTATAGAGAATTGTGGTTTTCCCAGCATTGTCGAGGCCGAAGACGAGAATGCGAGCCTCCTTGTCTCCGAAGAGTGAAGCGAACAGTCTGGAAAACAACATTCCCATCTTTAAAACAGCTGCAGATCAGCCGATTAACCCTAGTAGAGAGGCAGCCGAGGCCATTAATGGCATTCCACGCGTGTAAATCCGTTGATTTATCGCCATGAATTGACCATTATCAGATCGCCTGTTCGATTCCCTGGAGGATGAATAGTGAAGTCTGATATTGCTGTGGAGCTTGAGTATATATGCTTCAGTTGCCATCTAATAAGGCACTGCAAATCTGTGTGTATTGATATATATCCTACATATCCTTGAGTGTGCACTATGTGTATTGAAGACTGATATATATCCTACATATATTGAGCTTGGACTGATATACTAAAGGTGTTGTGAAGACTGAATGCACAGAGTGTCTGTGTTGAATGCTGAAATAGCGTGGAGGAAGGAAACCCTAATAATCTAAACACCATGGTGAATGCGGTGAAGACTGATATGAAGATACTGCGATTTTATGAAGAGACTGCGTTGAAGAGTTACGTGGAGACTACTATCTGCGTGGATGTTGTGAGTTACTGGAGCTTAAAGAACTGTGTTAGAGCTTGAAGAATGGTGTTCGTTGATGCGTTAAGACTGTTGGTGGAGAACATTGCAAGCTTCCTGCGTGGAGGCCCGTGAATGCTGTGTGTTGGAGCTGTGACATCTCAACTCACTGCTGTGACTTGGAAGTGCATAAAACCTAAATTTTGCAAATATTGCTCATATGTATGATATGGCTGTTGTATGAGCCCGAGAATGTTGTTGTGTCCACTCAAAGTGTAGTGTGGCTGATGCACTGTGGAAATTTTATCTCCAGTAAGAAGATAGTTGCAACCTTTCTCTTTGGGTTCGTGCGACCTCTCTTCTTCAGTACTGTATGGTGAGTTGTACCTCTATTTTTGAATATGAAGTTGTAAAAAGAGTGCTGCATAATTGTATATGGTCATTGTGAAGTCTGCGCACTCACCATATAAATTGTATTGTTGCAAAATTGTCTTAGACTAATGTAAATACTATGACAGAGACATAGACTTGCATAGTGAATAGAGCTTGTCGAAGACATTGTTTATACTAGCTAGTGCAGCTGTAATTCTACATAGACTGTATTGTAAAAAGTAGTAGAGACTTAGACCTGCTTCTATCATATAGCTGAGATCGTTGACTCGTGCTAAAAATTTGCTTATGAACTTGTTGACAGCATATTAAGATTGTAAATCACCTTGGTAGAGGCTATAGACCTGCAAGGTTTTTGTTTTTTCTTTGTCATATTAATTTCATTATTGTAAATTACACTAGCTGTTGCAAAAGATGCAATCTATAGCATCGGTAGAATCACTTTGCTTTGCTCAAAAAGCAAAGAACCACACCAAAGATCAGTCCAAAGACCCTTCCAAGGGATATTGCAGCAAGAGAAGACAAGGAAGAAGAAATTTCAAAGGCAGAGGGGGAAGAAAAAACTCCAGCAAAAGATCAGCCTTGTAGTGCAAGCGTTGTGGAAAGACTGGGCACACATCAGACCAGTGTTGGGCTTCATGGGACTCCATCAAAGACAAGCATAACCAGAAGAAAGATGACAATAAAAATCAAGATGCTAGTAAATCTTCCGATTCTACTCATTGTATTGTTGCACATTGTAATCTTGGAATTAATGAAATGACTTCACTTTCATCTTACAAATATTGTTGGCTGCTTGATACTAGTGCAACATCACACATGACATTTAGAAAAGACTATTTTGAAGAACTGAATGAAACAATAGATGGCATAGTTTACTTTGCAGATAAGTCAAGTATTAAACCAAAGGGAATGGGCACCATTCGACTAAAGATGCCTGGATTCCCTGATTTCTTATTGAAGAACGTTCTCTATCTTCCATAGTTGCAGAGAAGCTTGCTGTCCATGGTGGAAATTCGATAGCAAGGCCATTCCATCCACATGTTTGATGGAATCGTTGAAATAAGAAATTCCTCTGACAACCAAGTGATCATGACTGGATATGAAGATGGGAAGCTATTGAAGCTCAAGGGTTCATCCGCAAGATTTCAGAACTATGCCTACCTCTCTCAGCATGGAGAAGGTAATATGTCATCTAGCTCATTGTGGCATGAAAGATTTGGGCATCTAAATTATAACAGTCTTTGTTTGTTGAGAAAGAATGGTGTATTTGGTTTGCCCACCATTCCTAAAGAGAAGAACAAATGTGATGCATGTATATTAGGGAAACATAGTAAGATGCCATTCCATGAATCTAATTTCAGAGCAAGTAGGAAATTAGAACTAGTGCATTCTGATTTATGTGGGCCAATGCCAACTCCTTCTGCTCATGGGAATAGGTATTTTATGACATTTGTTGATGACTACTCTAGAATGTGCTGGACTTACTATTTAAAGAAAAAATCAGAAGCATTTCAAACATTCAAATACTTTCATGCATTGATTGAAAAACAAGCACAATAAAAAATTGGTACACTTCGTACTGATAATGGGAAAGAATACACTTCAAATGCTTTTGAATATTATCTTCGCCAACATGGAATTGCACATCAGACTATCATTCCCTACAATCCTCAACAAAACGGTGTAGCAGAAAGAATGAATAGAACCATAATGAATATGGTTCGCTCAATGATGTTTTTCAAGAATGTAAAACTAATGTTTTGGGGTGATACAGTAAAATGTGCAGCATATTTGAGAAATAGAAGTCCCTCAAATGCTCTTGATGACAAGACTCCACATGAAATGTGGTTTGGCCATCTCCCTTCAGTCAGGCATCTCATATTTTTTGGTTCCACCTATTATGCCTTGATTCCAAAGGAGCAAAGAAACAAGCTTGGTGCTCGAAGCAGAAGATGCATTTTCCTGGGGTACGAAGAATACTCCAAGGCATACCGTTTGCATGATGAGGTAAACAAGAAATTTTTTATTTCCAGAGATGTCATTTTTCTTGGAACTAATAAAAATGACCAGTACATTGAGAGACAGCTTGATCATTTGGAAATTTATCCTCATCCAAAGACATATTCTGAAAATGAATATGAAATTCCAAACCTTGAAGGGGGGATTCCTATTTTGGATCAACCTTTGGAATTTCCATATGAAGCACCAACTCCCCCACATGAAGAAGTTCCTGCTATTTCACTTGAACAAGAGGTTCAACTGGATGATGTGATTGAGAGAATTGAAAGACTCTCAATCAATGATGAAGCACCACCGACTGATCAACCAGGACCATCACGGAAGATTCCTAAATGGGCCACAAAGACGCTTGAAAGTGTCCATCTAGATGAAGTTGGAAAGACGGGAACAAGAAGTTCAAAAAGACATGAAGATGGAGGAGAAGCAGATAATTTAGGTGATGATGTATCATTTGATTGTGAATTTAATTTATCTACTAACTTTGAACCAACTTCCTTTGAAAAATCTTCTACTCGTGTTGAGTGGAAAGAAGCTATGCAGAATGAGTATGATGCACTCATAAAGAATGGAAATTGGAAGCTGGTTGACCCTCCAGTTGGAACCAAACCAATTGGCTGCAAGTGGGTGTACAAGAACAAATACAGATCAGATGGCTCACTTGAAAAGCACAAAGCGAGGCTTGTAGCAAAAGGCTATGCACAGAAAGAAGGAATTGACTATGAAGAAAGGTTCTCTCCTATAGCAAAATGGGCTACCATCCATACCTTACTTTCTTTAGCTGCTCAGAAAGGGTGGAAAGTTCATCAGATGGATGTGAAGACTACTTTCTTGAATGGAGACTTGAAAGAGAATGTCTTCATGTCTCATCCAGAAGGCTTTGTTGTGAAAGGAAAAGAACAAAAGGTATGCAAGCTTGTCAAATCCTTGTATGGCCTAAAACAAGCGCCTCACGCATGGTATGAAAAGTTAACCGAGCATATTTTGAAGTTAAATTTTGAACATTTTGATCTTGATGATGCAACACTATTTATGAAGAAAGTTGGAAGATCTGTTGTGTATCTTGTGGTGTATGTAGATGATCTTTTGATGACAGGGAACAATGAGAGCTATATATCATCCATAAAGAAAGATTTTAAAAATATCTTTGAAATGATAGATATGGGACATCTCCACTATTACTTAGGAATTGAAGTCACTCAACATCCTAAGTACATATTCCTATCTCAGAAAAAATATGTTGGAGAACTACTAAACAAATTTTGCATGACAGAATGCAACCCTATATCTACTCCAATGGAATAGAAAATGAAGCTCACATCAAGCAAAGGAAAAGAATTTGAAGATGCGACCAAGTATCAACAACTTGTAGGAAGTCTTATCTACCTCACAACAACTAGACCAGATATTTCTTATGTTGTTGGCATACTTTCAAGGTTCATGCATAAACCTTGTGAAGGACACTGGTCAGCTGTAAAAAGAGTTCTAAGATACTTGAAGGGGACTCAAAACATTGGACTCAAGTACTCTAAAGTGGATGACTTTAAACTTATTGAGTACTCAGACTCGGATTTTGATGGCGATAAGGAGACAGGAGTATCAACTTTTGGATACACTATGAGTCTTGGATCAGCAACTGTCTCATGGAGATCATGCAAATAGTCAGTTCCAGCAGATTCAACAACAGAAGCAGAATATGTGACTGTAGCTGAAGCAACGAAAGAAATAGTATGGCTCAGGAAGATACTTGAAGATTTGCAAGAAAAACAAGAGAACTCCACTCCATTGTTGGTCGACAATACTTCTGCAATCAAGCTGGCTAAGAATCCTAGATTCCATGATCGAACCAAACACATCAACACAAAGTATCATTTGATTCGACATCATGTAGATGCCAAGACAGTCCATCTTTGACATTGTTCCACAAATGATCAAGTTGCAGACATCTTCACCAAAGTGCTTGGACGAGAAAACTTTGAAAGATTCAGAAACATGCTCGGACTTACGAACACCCCTTCAGATTAAGAGGGGGATTGTTATAATATAATCCGTCAGGATTATTGTAAATAAATAAATAAATAGGAAGCTGAACAGTTACATAGGAAGGTGAAAAGGCTGGTTCTCAACCGCCACATGAAATGTATAAATGTACATGCATTAGCAATGAAAGGTGAATTGAATCAGGAGTTATACCTAACAATTCCAAGCAGGAAAGCTTTCCTGACTGGAAACTTTTTTCATTAGATTCTTTTTCCGAGTCCTTAATCAAGGAACAAGATAAATTGTTTCGAATGGGAGTCATCCATACTTCCAAGGATCAAGCTCTCTTGGTTATTGACTCTTCCAAAGCATAATAAAATGGGAAATCAAAGAAGAAGGAGCCAAAGGTAGCTGATTCAAAGCCTAAACAAAATCACCAAGCTTCCGAAGGGGCCTCTAGCTCTAAGAAGAAGAAATTTGAAAAGAAGTTATGTCCTTATTCTGAAAAGGGATATGATATTGAAGAACATTGTATGAAGAAGAAACTTGATGAGATGTCCGCTCTTCTCAAACATCACAACATTTCTCCTCCAAGAGCAAAGATACCCGATGAAGAAGCATTGATAGAAGATACCGAAAGGTGTCATGCTTTGAAAGAAACTCTCTCTCCATCCTTAGTATACATTATAGATTCTAGAGCCTTCAACCACATGGTTTCCTCCAAAGAATCCTTCTCTACTCTTTCACTATCAAAGGGGCCTAACATTCACATGGGAGATGATTCCCATATTCCAGCAGAAGGAAGGGGCTCAGTCAGAGCGAAGCATGGTGAGTTCAAGAATTTCTTATATGTGCCATCCCTTGCTTCTAATCTATTATATATTTACCATATGACTCATGCAGGCTCTCATAAGAGGGTCACATTCGATTTAGACTAAGTTGAGATTACAAAAAATTCCATTAGAAAGCTTGTAGCAAAGGGTATTGCAAATCACTCTACCAAAGCTTATGAGTTTTCACGTTTCGTACCTGTTTCTCCTCCTACAACTTTGTTGTATCATGCTAACAATACTAGCAAGATTTGGCATGAGATATTTGGCCATCTCAATTTCAAATATCTAAAGCAAATCCACAATGATAACATGGTTGAATCCTAAAGGTTTGCCCTCCATCCAAACTTCTGATGGAGTATGTGTTGGGTGCTTTGTAGGTAAGAATCTAGAAAAGAAGTATGATATTGGGAAGGCACATAGAGCTATCTCTACACTTGATTTGATACAAATTGATGTAGCTGGACTTATGTCCACAAAATCCATTAATGATTGCAGGTATTTCCTAATCTTTATTCATGATTGTTCTAGTTACTGCTGGATCTACTTCATGAAACTAAAATCAGAAGTTTTTGAGACTTTTAAAAGTTTTGAAGATATGGTTGAGATTAGTTTCAATAAGAATATCAAGCCATTAAGATCGGATGGAGGAGGAGAATATGTCAAAATAGATTTCCAGAATTCCTGTGAATTAGAGGTGATTCAAATGAAACACTCAGTTCCATACACCCCACAAAACAATTGTGTGGCTGAGAGGAAGTACATATCACTGAAAGATATGGAAACATGCCTTCTCCATGGAAAGCATATCCCTCCTTCTCTTTTGGATGAAAAGGTAAACTGTGCTTCATATTTGCAGAATAGGGTGCCCCACAAGTCATTGGTTTGGGTCACCCCATTCAAAGCACGACATGGGTATAAGCCCAATGTCTCACATCAAATATTTTTTGGTTCCAAAGCTTGGGCTAGAAAACCACTTAACAAGTGGAAGGCCTTCGAAGCCCAAAGTAGTGAAGGAATTCTGTTGGGATATACAGAAGATGAAAAATCTTACAAACTGATGGATGTTTCTACCAGAAGTGTCCAATTCAAAGAAGATTGGCTATAAGATAATCCTCCAGTAGCACAAGAAGGTATAACTATTTCTCCACCTATTTTTGATGATGATGTGCTATAGGGTTCACATTCAGATGAAGAAGGTCACATACATCATGATCCTATTATTGAGACTGAATCTCAAGAGATTCTAGATCCATATCCAGTACCCATTCCTAAACAGAAGCCTAAACCTAGATGGGCCCAAAAGCTTCTTGATGCAGCTGGAAGTGGTGCTGGAGCTCCAGAAGAAAGAAGAAGAACTAGGTCCTAGCATCAGAATGGGCATGCTACACTATCCCTCATAGATTCGTTCTCCACAGAATGGTGCAGTAAAGTTCCAGGTCGGTGCTACTTGATGATGGTGAATGATTAGCTACATGGCCCACAGAAGTAGATATTTGATCATTCCCTACCTTCACCATCCAACATAAACAAACAGACTCATCAGTTCAGAAGTACATTGAGAGGTCCATTGATGGACAATACTGCTGCATAGAGCTGCAATATTTGCAACAGCATTACTCAAGTTATTTTTCTAAGGAGGAAGCTTATTTCTTCTAAAGATAGCTTGCAGATTGCTATTTTCCTGCTTATTTTTTAGGAGGGCAGGGGGGTTTCCCATGAGGTTTTCCCCAGTTTCCTCAATTGTATTAAGCATCATTTTTTATTATCTTCTATATTGTATTTGGGTGATCTATGGTATTGTTACCAGGGCCCACAATTTTCCAAGTTAGGATTCAAGGGGGGTGTTAGGATTATTAATCCTCCCTTGGTCAAATTTCTATTAGGTTCATTATTGCATAACTTAGGAACCTTAAATTAATTAAGTGGGTCCACTACTATGATTGGGTCCACTTGGCATGATGGGGCCACCTGTACCAGTCACTAGAGTGTGGGGAACACTGCTAGAGGTTAACTGCCACTTACTTCATGTGCATGCATCATTTTGGGCACCTCCTAGACCAATCCCTACATTTTAGGAGCCACTAGAAGTCCCAGCACCAACCTATTTCATTCAGTTGGTGTTAGTGCTAGTTAGTCCTAGATAGCCCCCAGTTAAATTTGGTTACTTCACAGTCAGTTAGGCTAGCACTACCAATGCATGGATAATGCATCTAGGGAGGAGCGCTTTTCCTACCTTCCACACTCTGTTACACTGATTTAACAAGCTATCAGTGGTTGTTGGAGTTATTGGTCATCGGGGAGTTGTTTATTTGGAATCCAATATTGATTGGGAGACCTTCAGCTAGAGATTCAGTTAGATACAGTCATATCTACTTGGAGGATTTGAATTCTACCTATGTAAACATTTGTAACAACAGATATTATTATTCTGAATGATACTGTAAATTCCTAAGCAATACTTGTCCATTTCCTGTGTGGTTTGTTTTGTTCAGTTTGAATATTCATTCTCCATTCTTTTTTTGCAAACATTATTAGAACTATCTACTTGAAGATCTAAATGTCATTCAAATTCTAATACTTGTGACAGTAAGGTTCTTCGTCATCACTATCCTCTTGTTTTGGATAAGGACACTTTCTGGAAAAATGTCCAATCCTTCCACAATTAAAACATTTCAAGGGTAGATTCCCTTTGTACTTGTTAGTGCCTCTATCAGGTTACTTGGTGAAATAGAGGTTCTTCATCATCTAGGTCCTTAGATTGGATCTTGGATATGAATTGAAAGGTTTTTTCCTTCTTTGATGATCCATTTTGTCTTGTTCTCATCTCATAGGCAGTGAATATCCCATGTAGTTCATCTACTATCATAAGTTCAATATCATCTTGTTCTTATAAAGAGAACACCTATGAGTCATACTTCATTGGCATGGTTCTTTGTACCTTTTCAACTAGGTATTTCTCTGTCATTTCCCCTCCAATGCCTCTAATTCCATTAAAAATTTCATGTACTCTTAGATAATATTCTGCAATATTTTCTTCCTCTTTCATTTTTAGGTTTTCAAAATGTCCTTTGTAGGTATGGAGTTTGGATTCCTTGACTTTGGGTTCTCCTTCATACATGCATTTTAATTTTTCCCAGGCAAGTTTATATGTTTTGCATTGCATGACTTTTACAAGTGCTCATTCTGTTAACCCACTCAAAATTGCATTTAGATCTTTTTCATTGGCCTCATATTGTCTTAGTTCTCCTTCATATATAGGTACGCCATATGGTACTTTATATTATGTTTCAATAGTCCTCTAAAATTTGTATCCAAGAGCCATTAGATGGAACTTCATTCTTAAACTCGAGTATGGATAATTATCTTTAGTAAATAAGGGAGGTTTGTTGGTGGCTAACCCCTGTTGATCCATAGTGTTAACAATACTAAGAAGGGGGGGTGAATCAGTATTGACAACTTTTAACAATTTAACCAATTTTAATTTATTCATTAACACACATGGTCAAAAAAAAAACACATAACAAAAATTTATCATGCAAGCCCAATTGGGTAAACCACCAGCACTTCCTATTACTGCAAAATTATATTTTACAAACAGTTTTTTCTTGATACTACAGACAAGGATGGTACTACAGCCTATTTACTAGAAACTACTCAAAGGAGGCTATGCCCCCCTAGTTTATCAGCTGCTACTAAAAGGATTCTATGGCACCTTATTTACCAGCTACCACTGGAAGGAGCCTACGACCCCCTTGCAGGCATGTTTCCTGCCTTATCCTCCAAACCTCCCTTATATGATAATTAAATCTCTGACTATTATTCAATCGATATTTCAATTGAATGTACGAAGGAACTTTTTCAAAAAACATTGTTTATATAGCATCAAACATATCTCTTCATTCAGCAGTCACCTATCTTCATCATGGCTCTTCAAAGACAAATTAGCTCATTCAAAATTACTTCTTTGTTCATGATTTTTAACTCTATTTAATTTATCAATCGCAACCTTCTGTGGTTTCGTTTCCACAAAACCCTTCCAACGAAAAATATTTTATGCATTGAATTTTCTGCATTTACCTTTCCGCACTCATCTTTCTATTATTAGCTTTCCACAATTGTCTTTCTGCAAAGAACATTCTACAACCAAAAACTTCTTCCTTTCGCAATTGCAGATTGTGGGTAAGCATTTCGAATTTTCTCAAAAATTGCTAACATAATTATCTTTCTAAAACAACCTTTTTGAAATCGAAAACTTCTTCCTTCCGCAATTCACAGATTACAAATTATGGATTCGTTTTGCATTTCGGAATGTAGATGTGCCTCCCAACTTTTTGGAAATGGGATTCTGCAAATCTCTTTCCAAAAATATTTTTTCGCAACTCTCTGAAACATCGATTTCTTGTGGATTCTTTCATGATCGTTGATCTGAGATCGGATGTGGATTTCACTATAAATTTGTGGATCACTCTTCAACCATAGATCTATTGTGTCTATCTTCTAACCGTTGGATATTTATCAACCCACAACAACAATGGAATTGAACCGGTATTGAACTGAACTTCATAAAAAATATGCCCCTGCTTAGCTTAATTAACACCACACAACTTCACGCAATGGAGTAATTTTTGGTCGTGGATATTTTTTGGTGATCATACTCATCCTTTGATGGATCAACGATTACTTTCCAATTCCACTTCGTGTCCCGACTATTATCTTCTGCTTATTTTCATGGAGCGAAATTGCTGACAGCCATTATATCTAAGTTCATCTTAGATCTATGGTTATTTTTAATGCTACCAAAAGACTTGATATCGATTCCAGAGTCAATCTAATTACTAACCTTCATGCACTTTTCCACAACGGAATCCCCTTCAACCGTTGATTTGATAATGATCTTGATCTAACCATCGATCTATTTTCTTGATACGATCTTAGTCGTCCAACCTATGCTAAATAAGCAACTGGAAATCCATGACTCTACGTTGATTGATCAAAGGATTAATCAATCAAACTTAATCAGACTTCTCCTGACTTGATCCCCTCACTGGATCCTCTCATTTGTCTTTCCATCCTTATCACATATGCCATCACTTTCCTTGCCATCACTTATTCCTTTGTCATTACTGAACTCTTTTGACATCAATGAGAATTCCATACAATATAAATCATGAATAACACCTTTTATTGGAAACAAAATGTGTATATTACCCTAATAATTCATTGTCACTACCTATATCACAAGCTCCTATTCAATAACCTTTATAACAGAACATTTGGTATCTTTTTCCTAAAAAGGCTATTTGGTTGGAATACTAAGACATACAATATCAATGAATTTATATTCAAAGGGTTGTTGGTTAAGAGACACTCAATTTTCACTTGCAATATAATCATGTAAATGATGGAAATATGTTAGTATGGATTCTTAGGAGGAGCTAAAGGCCAAGGCCCAACTAGTGAATCGTTAGACATGTATATTGTGAATATCTATGTATGGACCTTTTGGTTGTCTATGTTTCGAATTCAACTGCATGTAAATGTTATTTTCAAATATAGTAAAATGGTTCAAGATGGGTGTGTGGAGATCACTAAAGAGGGGTTATGTTTCCATTAGAGGGGAAAATGAAAGAGGGCTATGGTAATTAGTTTGACATTATTGCATATCTTAACTATATATTATGATTCAAACATATTAAAAATATATTATAAACTTCTTCTCCACAACCCTTCTTATAATATAAAAACCACGTGGTGGAAATGTCCTTGACATTGGCACTAGCTTTACATTGAGATATTAATAGGAGGTTTTTTCAATAAGATGCAAATGCAACCTTATAGTGACCAAATAATGCTATTTATTTCCATTTAAAAATAATAAACAATAGTTCAAAAGATTCTATATGATATCACCCAAAAACTAAATAGATCCCTCCATGATCTAAGTGTAACCTTCCCTGCCAACCACTCATGTTGTAGTAAAAACTTGGCCACAAAACTTTCTTGCATATATTTAGACATCAGAATCTCTAAAAAATAAAAGTGGCCAATGAAATTACATATAATAGTTATGTAACAAATCATAAATACTTCTAATATGTAAACTCATATTTAGGCGATTCAAGATTATTCTTAGAATTGATGAATATCTTGGTTCAGTCCACACTTTAAATTATTATATCCACACTTTCAATGCTTATCATTATTATGAAAATGCTAAATATGAATGCTTCAAAATATACATAATAATAAAATTTTTATTTAAGTAACTTTAAATTATTCAATAAAATTAAGAGAGAATATAAAAATATGGTTTCAAGTTTTTCAAAAATTTAATCAAACCAAAAGTCATAAGAAAGAACACACAAATTTATGAACTATGATGGAAAATTATAAAATGTTAGAAAATTTAACCTTATACGACATTTGATGAAGCATTACATAGATAATGAATACTAATGATGAGAATACCATTGACTATGAAGCATTTTTACTATTTTATACATGCTAGAACCATTTTACTCTGATTCGTGGTATTTGATGTTAATAAGCCAACTTGAGCAGTATATTCTCATAGGTTGTTGTTATTGCATGTGATTGGTTAAAAAAACACATAAATAATTTTATTACATGTGTTAATAGCACTACCCCTTGGGGAAAATGTCAAAAGCTAAATTGAGGCTTTTGAACAACAATTAAAAATCACTGAACTTAATATGAATACAAAAACATGTATATTCATAGTTAATGCAAAGTGTTAAGAAGATGGATTTTGTGTGCACTTTGTACTATGGGTCTCAATATCTTGAAAGATGTCAATTTTTGGTTTGGTTTAGGAAAATATGAACAAAAAAAACATTTATAAAACTAGGGGTTATCATAAAAAAAAAAACTCTATGTTATTATAATGGGTAAAAAAACATTATAGGGTAATTCTAAAAAGTCCAATAATTAGACCATTTATAAAAGTGGGTGAAAGATGAAAAACCTGTATTAAGTTTAAGATATAAATACAAATACAATTAGTAACGTTAGTGAATGACAATTCTATGACTAATGAACAAATTTAATAAAATGAACTTTTAACATATTTATGAATGTGAAATTTTTTAATAATTATATAACTTATTAAATGGTTGAGTTAACATATTTATCAATGTGAAAAAAGTTTAATAAATGGATAACTCCTTATACAATTGATATTGAAATGGTAAAATGGTTGGAGTTTCTAAAAAAATGCCCATTCTCTTACAAAGATTCACTTACAACCATACATGCTTCATGACACAGTGTTTCATGTCTTACATAGAGCAAGTTGCAAGGAACAGAAATTCTGAGGGTCATCTTTTGGCCCTGAGGTGTTGCCTATTCCATTTGTGAGTGCTACTCTAGATTCCTCAAAAGTACGTTCATTCAACTTATGGTTGTTTTTTTAATTGAAACAAACACATTATCTCTTTTGGAAAGAAAAAATACTTTTATAATAAGTATATTTATTTTTGGTTGAAATCCCTTAAAATTACTAAGTTGAAATACCCATAAAACTAGATCCCATTTGAATTTTTATTAGTTTAAGTTCCATTAACTTCACTATAGGTAAAAACTAAACTATATCCAACACTATTATTATTATGAGCGTCAATCCAAAAATCGTTTACTTTCTCATATACCAATACTAAAACCCAGGCCTAATCAACCAACTACCTTAACTACTACCTTGACCTGAAATAACTAATATTTTTGGTGGTGTTCGGGCTTTTGTAAGTGCATTAAGCAAAGATAACAATCCATAGAAAATGATCACTTGTATGTTAGGTAACATTCCAATTGTGAGGCCAAGTGATTTAATATTAAAGTACAGCTGGTAACATTCCAACTGAGCAGCTGATCTTGTCTGTTTTTCGATTGGATATTAATGAAAGAACGAAGGATTGAGCATTGTTTGTGAGTTGGGCACCATTGTTGAAATTCTTAAAGATCACAACACATACATGAAACATTAAAGATCAAAAAATTGGGTACCCAAGTTGAAATTCCTCAACAACACAACACAACACCAACATTAAAAATCAAAAAGTCCAGCGAGATACATAATTAAAATACCATATACAATAAGTTTTATCATATCATGTCATTTAAACTTTTTATCATATCATGCCATTTAATATCGGAAATTTTTGATATTTTTAAAAGTTTTAAGTCTATGTTTGAGAATAGTTTCAATAAGAATATCAAGTCAATAAGATTCGATGGAGGAGGAGAATATGCCCAAAAAAAATTCCAAAATTTCTGTGAATCACAGGGGATTCGAATGGAACACTCAATTCTATACACACCACAACAAAATGGTGTGGCTGAGAGGAAGAACATATCACTGAAAGAAATGGCAACATGCCTTCTCCATGGCAAGCATCTACCTCCTTCTCTTTAGGCTGAAGCAGTAAATTGTGCTTCATATTTGCATAATAGGGTTCCCCACAAGTCATTGGTTGGGGTCACACCATTTGAAGCAATACATGGGTATAAGCCCAATGTCTCACATCTTATATTTTTTGGTTCCAAATCTTGGGCCAGAATACCACTTGACAAGAGGAAGACCTTCCAAGCCCAAAGTAGCAAATGCATTCCGCTGAGATATGAAGAAGATGCAAAATATTACAAACTAATGGAGGTTGCTACCAGAATATGCTTCATTGAAAGAAGTGTCTAGTTCGAAGAAGGTCAACTGCATGATACTCCTCCAGTAGCACAAGAAGGTATAACTATATCTCCACCTATTTTTGATGATGATGATGATGATGATGTGATACATGTTTCAAATTCATATGAATTATCACATACGACATGATCCTGTTATTGAGACTAAATCTCAATAGATTTTGGATCTAGATCCAGTACCCATTCCTCATCAAAATCCTAAACCTATATGGGCTCAAAATTTTCTTGATGCAGCTGGAATTGGTGCTGGAGTTCCAGAACACAAGAGAAGAAATAGATCCCAGTATCAAAATGAGCATGTTGCACTATCCCTCATAGATTTGCTCTCTACAAAATGGTGCAGCAGAGTTCCAGGTCAGTGCTACTTGATGATGGTGAATGATTAGCTACATGGCCCACATATGCATAGATTTGATCATTCCCTACCTTCACCATCCAACAGAAACAAACAAAGTCATCAGTTCATAAGTACATTCATAGGTCCAATGATGGACCATACTGCTGCATAGAGTTGCAATTTTTATAGCAGTGTTACTCAAGTTATTTTTCTATGGAGGAAGCTTCTTTCTTCTAAAAATAGTTTACAGATTTCTATTTTCCTGCTTTTTTTTTTGGCCGGGGGGGGGTTCCCATCAGGTTTTCTCCTGTTTCCTCAGTTCTATTAAGCATCATTTTTTATTATATTCTAGATTGTATTTGGGTGACCTATGGTCTTGTTACTAGGGCCCACAGTTGTCCAGGTTAGGATTTAGGGGGGGTGTTAGGAGTATTAATCCTCTCTTGGTCAAATGTCTATTATATTAATTATTGCCTAACTTAGGAACCTTAAATTAATTAATTGGGTCCACTAGTACAATTGGGTCCACTTGGCCTAATGGGGCCACATGTACCAGTCACTGGAGTGTGGGGAGCACTACTAAAGGTTAACTGCCACTTAGTGCATGTGCATGCATTAGTTTGGGCGCCTCCTAGGCCAATCCCTATATTTTAGGATTCATTGGGTGTCCTAGCACCAACCTACTTCAGTGAGTTACTGTTAGTACTAGTTAGTCTTAGTTATCCCCCAGTTACATTCAGTTACTTCATAGTCAGTTAGGCTAGCGCTACCAATGCATGGATAATGCATGGTTGCATGGGGAGGAGTGCTTTTCCTACCTACCACACTCAGTTGCACTAAGTTAACTACCTGTCAGTGGTTGTTGGAGTTATTCGTCATCAGGGAGTTGTCTATTTGGACTCTGATATTGATTGGGATACCTTGAGTTAGAGATTCAGTTAGATACAATCATATCCACTTGGAGGATTCAAATTCATATCCCATGCATTTGAATTATACCTATGTAAACTATTGTCACACCGTATATTATTATTGTGAATGATACTGTAAATTCCTGAGCAATACTTGTCCATTTCCTGTGTAGTTTGTTTTGTTTAGTTTGTATCTTCATTCTCCATTCTTTTGTTGCATACATTATTAGAACTATCTGCTTGAAGATCTAAATGGCATTAAAATTCTAATACTTATGACAGTAAGGTTCTTCATCATCAATATCCTCTTGTTTTGGATAAGGACGCTTTCTCAAAAAATGTCCAATCCTTCCACAATTAAAAAATTTCAAGGTTAGCTTCCCTTTGTACTTGCTAGTGCCTCTATCAAGTTTCTTAATGAAGAGAGGTTACTCATCATCTAGGTCCCGATATTGGATCTTGGATACAAATTTAAAGGTTGCTTCCTTCTTTGATGATCCATTTTTTCTTGTTCTCATCTCATAGGCAGTGAATATCCCATGTAGTTCATCTACTATCATAATTTTAATATAATCTTGCTCTTGTAAAGAGGACACCTTTGAGTCATACTTCATTGGCATGGTTCTTAGTAACTTGTCGACTACGTCTTTCTCTTTCATTTCCTCTCCAATGCCTCTAATGCCATTAAAAATTTCATGTACTCTTAGATAATATTCTGCAATATTTTCTTCCTCTTTCATTTTTAGTTTTTCAAAATGTCCTTTGTAGGTCTAGAGTTTGGATTTCATAACTTTGGGTTCTCCTTCATCATGAATCTTCACAGACAAATAATCTCATTCCAAATTACTTATTTGTTCATCATTTTTAACTCTGTTTAATGTATGAGTCACGACCTTCCAGATTTTCCTTTCAATAGTGCCCTTTCAACAACAGATATTTATGCATTTTCTATTTCACATTTACATTTACGCACTCATATTTCTGCAATTACCTTCCATAATTAGCTTTCCACAATTGTCTTTCCACAACAAAATTCCTGCAATCAAAAACTTCTTCCTTCCACAATTGCAGATTGCGGGTAAGCATTTCAACTTTTCTCAAAAATTGCTTCTGCAATTATCTTTCCTAAACAACCTTTCTAAAATCAAAAACTTCTTCCTTTCGTAATTTGCATATTGTGGATTATTGATTGCTTCTGCATTTCGGATTGCAGATTACAGATGTGCCTCCCAACTTTTTGGAAATGGGACTTTGTAAATATCTTTCCACAAATCATTTTTCACAACTCTCTGAGACGTCGATTTCTTGCAGATTCTTTCTTGACCATTGATATGAGATTAGATGTGGATCTCACTATAACTTTGTGGATCACTCTTCAACCATATATCTATTATGGGATATCTTCTAACCATTGGATCTTTATCAACCCACATAAATAGTGGAATTGAACCAGTATTGAACTAAACTTCATAAAAAATATGCGCCCGCATAGTTTGATTAACACCTCGCAACTTCACTCAGCGAAATAAGTTTCTATCGTTGATATTCCTTGGTGATCATGCTCATCCTTCGATGGAGCGACGATTCTTTTCCAATTCCGCTGCTTGTCTTGACTATTATCTTTCACGTATTTTCATGTAGTTGAATTGCTAACAACCATTAGATCTAAGTTCATCTTAGATCCATTAGAGGAAATTTCAACTCAAAATGGGCCTCTTAAAAAAATTAATAAAATAATATTTAAAATAATAAAATAATATTTATTAATTTTGGAGGAAGAAAAGAAAAAACTACTTTTTGTTGTATTTTTGACATATCTCCCTGTGTTTTTACTCAAATTTCAATTGGGAGAGCTCGTTGCTAGCGGAATTAAATTTTGCATCCAATGAGTACCCACACGACATACTTTTGATAGACCTCGGTACCCCAAAAATAAGAAATACCTAAAAAATGTGATGAAATAAGGAAGCATGGTATGAAATACTTATGTGACCATTGAAAGGGCTCTCTCTTATATAGTCAAAAATTATGTTAATTGTCTTTCCTCGGTCCTCTCATCTCTTTAGGACTCTATCATCCATTCAGACCAATTGACCTTATGGTAGAGACAATGGAATTGGTCTATGTGTTTTACATTAGGTTGATGTTAGTTCTATTGGCTATAACCATTCCATTTTGTTGCAGTTGCAAATGTTTTCCCCAATTTTTTTTCAAATTTTGGCCCCCCCCTCATGATTTTAATGCTGCTTCGAATCATTTGGATCCGTGAACTTTTTTTGTCATGCTTTAATTTTGGGATGATTTTGAAGATTAACTCTCATCCTACTTTCAGAAGTTGCTTGTGTTTGAAATTTTTATGGGTCGCATATTTTGAGTTTGGTTTTGCTAGTTGAAGATGAATCGGATCAATTGTCTTTTGTAAAGCCGTTGTTTCGGAGGTGAAACACGTTTTTGGCCGTTTCTAGATTTTAAAGGTTGTTCCAAACACTTACCATTTTTATTGATCGGGCATTAGAATATGTTTGGATCGGAGGCTGTTGTGTATTTATCTTCCACCATTGTGGCTCCCACAGCAGCTAGGTACCCGAAATGTAAAGCGCTCCACCCAGCAATGCGTATCGGTCTTTTAGTCGCATGTCTATAGCCTTTTTATCTATTGTCGTTGCGGCTATGCAAAGCACTTGGCTTCTGATGTCAATGTCTTTCTGATTTCTAACTAGAAGTTTTCCCACCCGCAACTTAGGTCATAACTCTTCCAACTCTGATAGGCCTAAGTGTTTTCGCAGTGCCCGTCGCCTGTTAATACCCGCTTATGCGGCTGTGAATAAGTCTAGCCTGTCGATGTTAGCATTCTAAGCCGCCGATGAGTTTTTCGTTTTTCGTCGTTGGTGTTTTATTTAAAACCCATATGTAGTTGAGCTATCGGTGTCGGCGCTTGTTAAGTTCTCATAACAGTAATGCAGTACATGGCCTTTCTTGCTACTTCTCCGTTTTAGTTGATATAATTTAACGTAGTTTGATTTTATCAAAAATACAGTCCCAATGAATGATAGATGTCATTTAATTGCAAGAGGATTCAAGAGACCATTCAGACTATAGTGATGCGAAGGTATAGCTGAGAGATAGGTGGCAGAAGGGAGCCAGGTATTTTTGGTGAAGGTCGAACCGAAACCGACAAGATCGCAAGGAGGGAAAGCAAAATAGAAAACAAAATCAAAGAAACAACAAAGGTGCAGTCCTAAAAGGTCTGTCGGTTACTCAGTGAAATCATGAGTGTGCATAGAAGAGACAAAATATAAGGATGTGAAACGTTTTGAGGGACCAAAAGATCACACGTTTGGGGGAATCCCAAGTAGTCAATGGATTTAGTTTAAATATTTGAAAGTTAGAACTTACAAGGGATTTTTCCCCTCAAAAAATTTGTAAATTACTGCTTGTAAGAGGAACTATTTCGTTTTACAACGAGAAATTGTAGATCTTTCCTGTTGGAGAAAGAGCTAGGTGGAATGTATCAATGTGATTAAATGAGTGATGTTGAATGGGAACTATTTCATTTTCAACTGTGTTTCATTAACTATGAGTGCGTTCTAACTTCTTGAACCTATGTTCTTGTCTAAATGTTCTTTAGTATACTTTGTGATGTTTTCCACTATGAGTAACAGGATTTTTAACTGGTGATGAGCTATCTTATCATGTATACTTTTATTCATGTTTATATGTTTGGTTATAAGAATAGCTATATGTGATTTGCTATAACATATGGACATTAATGCATTACTCATGAATTAATATCCAACTCTCTAGAGATAGCTTAGTTAGTATTTACTTTCTTGCAATATATGTGATTTAGATGCTTGGGAGTTTAAGACGAGAGGTAAGAACCTGCGCATCACATTGTGAATACTCCTTGCACTCTTTATTACTTCGCATGATAGGTAGGAACTTGCATGTCATACTTTAAATATAGAAATACAAAAAATATACATGGTGGACCGGGCTGCAACCGGTAAAACCTTTGTTTTGTTACTTGACCTACGGTAGCCAAACCGCAAACCAGATGGATTCCCTACACCAAACAATCATGGGCTAGTTGCGAACGTTGACTGGGGAGAATCCATTGCTATTGCCGACCTGCAAATTTATAGGCCTCAACAGTTTCTGGCACTAGAAGGAGGGCCGCCAGTGCATGGCTGGCCAAGGAAACCCGTTTTCCCGAGACTATTCCACTGGTAACAGTTCAAAAAGAAGTGGGCTTCATAATGCAATTCCGGAAGAAAGGGTTAGAGAAAATTTGTTTTCTGTCAACAATGAAGTGGTTAATAATCTGAGAAGACACACTAGGGCATATGTGAAGAAGATCAGAGGATTGCCGATCATCCTTGAATTGCCCATAAGAGAATATAAAAGGAAGGATCATCCTATATTGGAAGAGTCGGTACTGGTTGAGGATTGGGAAGAACTTGTAGAAACAGCCTTATAGGAAGTTGTACTTCCTTTGAATCAAGAAGGCCTAGATACTCCTCATAGTTCTCCTGCTCACACTCCTATTTTCTCACCTCCTCACTATCCACCCAGACTCATGGCAGGCGTAAACGCCAAACAACCACCCAACCCACTGAATCCACCACCTTCCTGGAGAGCCAGATCACCTTTAAACCTGCCACCTCCATTGCATGATTTAACTCAATCCTTTGAAAAGATACTGCCCAAATTCAAACCAAGTGAGAAGATACTAGTAGATGACCACCTACAAAGTTTTTATTTGGCAATAGAAGGGTTAAGGGCTGGGGAGTATGAGGATGTAGTTTGGAGACTATTCCCGCACACCCTTAAAGGAGCTGCAACATCATGGTATTTTGGTTTTCCTACAAACTCTATCCATGATTGGGATACCTTCGAAAGGATATTTAGAAGTAAGTATGCGACTCAAAACACTCATGCAGCCCTCATGAAAGGACTATGTGCCTTAAAGAAAGAGAGAAAGGAGAAGGTGCATAGCTTCACTCAAAGATTTGCAGCGTACCTCAAGAATTTTTCTGAAGTTGACAGACCTTTGGATAAAGTCCTGATTGAATATTATACTTCGGCTTTAGGACCCGAGCTGGCCATGTTCACCAAAATGAAGGCCAAGCCCACTTTAGCAGAAACTTATGAGGAGGCAGAAAAGGTAGAGGCTGAAAGAGAAAGTATTGAAGATTATCCTGAACGGCCAAGAGATAAAATTGTGGGAAGGAAAGCCTTACTGTTTGCTAAGCCTAAGGAAGAGCAATCACGAGATTTTGAAAGTATGGCAAAAATGATGTAGAAGCTTTCTAACCGAATCATAGACTTGGAAAAAGAAAAGGAAGCTCAAAAGCTCTACAAGCCCTATTACAAAAAAAGGGAGGATAACAATCAATCCCAACCTCCTCCGCACAATTCAGCATCTATGAATTTAACAGAGGTAGGAATGGACAATTTTTGTACTTTTCACCAACAACCCCACTCTAAAAAGAATTGTCCTCAATGGATAAACTCAATGACATTGGTTATGAATCAGCTATTGGATTCTAAGTTAACAGAAGATGGATATGAGGAAAGAAAGGACAGTAACACGTCAACAAAAGAACAAGAGGAAGAGACCATGGTTCTGTGGAACTCTGTTTCGTTATTCGATGCTGAGGAAGAAATGAATTGGGGACAGAAGGACGTCATGGAAAAAAACGTAACAACGAGGAGTCAAGGGCCGGCTAAAGAAAAAAGTCTCATACTCCCAAAAATCAAAAGGCTTCAGAAAAATGTTAAAAAATTTCAGAATAATTCCTCAGATGATAAGATCCCCGAATTCACCATCACTGGTCAAGATCCCAGACAGAAGGATATGTTGACCAAGCCCGATGAAGAAAATATGAATGTTGATAAGCCACTTCCCACTGAACCGCAGATGGAATATGACATCGTGGAATATATAAAGAAGGTAAAGGCACATTAGAGGAATTTTGGGGTCTAAAATGGGCCTCCTAAGGAAAATAATAAAATAATAGTTAAAATAATAAAATAATATTGATTAATTTTGGAGGAAGAAAGAAAAAAACTACTTTTTGTGTTCGTATTTTCAACATATCTCCCTGTGTTTTTACTCAGGAGAGCTCGTTGGATGTAGAATTTGATTCTGCATCCAACGAGTACCCACAGTGCATACTTTTGACGAACCCCGCTACCCCAAAAACAAGAAATACCTGAAAAAAACATGATGATGACATCATCATCATGTTTTTTCAGGTATTTCTTGTTTTTGGGGTGGCGGGGTCCGTCAAAAGTATGCACTGTGGGTACTCGTTGGATGCGGAATCAAATTCCGCATCCAATGATCTCTCTCGATCGAAATTTGAGTAAAAACACAATGAGATATGCCGAAAATACGAACAAAAAAAGTAGTTTTTTTTAATGACAAATATGTCAATTCAACCATTATGGTTGACTTATTTTATTGAAATTCTATTGGTTCTTGAATTCCAACTCACAAAACTTATTTTGGCACGTTTTCTTATAAGGCCCATTTTAGACCCCAAATTTCCTCTAATGAATATCTCACTATTTGAAATGTGTAAAGTGCCGCAACAGAAAGAAAGACTATTGAAAGCGCTTGAAGCATCGGATGAGAGGCTTCCCACTGACAATCAATCCAAGGAAGAAGAAGAAATCAGAGAAACCAGCATTGGAGGTAAGTCTAAGAACAAGAATCCACCTTTCCTCCTCACTTTTGAAATTTTTAATCACAACATACATAATTGCCTGGTAGACTCAGGGGCGTCAGTTAATGTCATGCCAATATCAGTCTGTAAAAGGATAAATGGGAAGCCTAAGCCATCCACTTGGAGGGTTTTTTAGTTGGATAGGATGAATGGGAAAGTAATTGGGGAAATGGAGGATGTCCTAGTCCGCCTGTCTTCAAATGATAAAGTATGCCAAGTTATTGATATCATGGTGGCCGACATACCAGACGCTTATGGGCTTGTTCTGAGCAGAGACTGGTCACCAAAACTAAACAGATATTTTGCCTCATATTGGTCACATCTGTGGCTCCCATATAAAGGAAGCCCGAATCAAATAAAAATCTTGAGGGAGCCCCATATGAAATAGAATGTTACTGAGCTTGAGGAAAAGAATGAACCAGTGGATTCTGCGTTGGGAAATTACTTTATTGAATTGGAACCAGGAAATTACCAAGCAGAAGAAGCCAGTAACATGTCAGACGATTAGCTTGATCTCCTTTGATTTTCACAGGATGATGAAATCGACTGTAAAATAGTAAACTTAGCGAGAGAAGTAGATTCTCATGCAATAGTTAGCGATTTCTGGACATTGTTTTTTGATGGTTCTAAGATGTTAGAAGGGTCAGGGGCCGGCTGTGTCCTAATAGACCCCAAGAAGAATAAACATTTTCTTTCATGTAGATTAGAGTTTGAATGTACAAATAACACAGCTGAGTATGAATTGTTGGTGCAAGGTTTAAGGAAAGCAATCGAATTAAAGGTAAGTAATCTGAAAGTTTTTGGAGATTCTGAAATAATTGTAAAATAGATTCAGAATCAAATACATTGTATTTCTCCTCACTTAAAAGCTTATAAAAATGAGGTATGGGACCTACTCAAATGTTTTAACGCATTTAATATTATTTCAATTCCAAGACTTAAAAATGCAGTAGCTGACTTGTTGGCCACATTAGCTGCTAGGCTTGTGCCCACTAATAATCGATGCTCCGTTGAATTTCTTTTCAGGCCCTCGGTCCCTGATATGATTACCAACCTATGAGTGTTCGATGACGATCAACAGATTATAGAATGCTTAACAAATGATGAGGTATTTAAAGGGGCGATAATAGATGATGAAGAACATCAGGCCAAACTGAAGTATGATAATTTCATCCCTAAAGGAGTCAAAACCTTAGAAAGAATGTTCGATTTAAATGAAAATTTTAGAAGACTAGCAAACGTGAAGACTCACAGCTCATCTCTACAGTTCGAATTGATAAATTTAGGGACTGAGACAAATCCTAAATATGTGAATCTTGTTAAATGTTGTTCACCAGCAGAAAGAGATAAGTTCATCAGTATTTTTAATCAGTATAAAGATGTTTTTTCCTGGACATACGAAGATTTGAAGACATATGAAACCAGCATCATCTAGCATGTTATCCCCATCAAGTCTAGTGTGAAACCTTATCAGCAACCTTTAAGGAAAATGCACCCCAAATTGGAACCTCTGATCCAGAGTGAAGTTAAGAAATTATTGGATGCTAGAATCATTTTTAAGGTCAGACACTCTGAATGGGTCTCAAATCTAGTACCAGTGAGGAAAAAATCTAGAGAAATCAGGCTATGCATGGATTTCAGGAATTTAAACCGCGCTTCAGATAAAGATAACTATCTTGTTCCAACCATGGAGAAACTACTATAGATGGTCTCAGGTTCTGAACTATTTTATTTATTAGACGGATTCTCGGGCTACAATCAAGTGTTAGTAGCTGAAGAAGACAGATTGAAGACAACATTCAGGACCAGATGGGGAACTTTCGCTTACCAAAGAATGCCCTTTGGGCTTATAAACGCTGGAGCGACGTTCCAGAGGGCTATGGACATAGCTTTCCGAGGTTTGATTGGTCGTAGTGTTGTAATATACCTCGATGATATTACGATATTCTCAAATAGGAGAGAAGAACACGCATTTCATCTAAGGCATATTTTTGAACGCTGTCGGAAATATGGCGTCTCACTCAATCCCAAGAAGTGTGTGTTCGCTGTTACGGAGGGTAAGTTGTTGGGTCACGTAGTTTCAAAAAAGGGAATCTCTATATATCTAGAAAGGATCAAGGCCATTGAACAGATCCCCTTTCCCCATAATAAAAAAGGGATGCAATCATTTATGGGAACCATAAATTTTGTACGAAGATTTGTACGAGATTTTGCTCAGATTGTCAAACTGCTGCAGCAAATGGTGAAGTAAAGTGTACAATTCAAGTGGACTGAGATTGAGAAGGGCGCATTCAGAAAGATTAAAACTGCTGTTGCTCACACACCCTCCCTAAAAATCCCAGATTTCGATAAAGATTTTATTCTGTATACTTTTGCATCTGATGATTCGCTAGTAGCCGTGCTTACTCAGAAGGAAGATGGGGATCTTTCATGAGCACTGGTCTACAAGGGGCTGAATTAAATTACCTGGCTATTGATAAACAAGCTTATGCGGTATTCAAAGCAGTGAAACAATTCAATCCCTACATACTAAAAAATCGAACCAAGGTAATTGTCCCATACCCAGTTGTGAGGTCCCTTTTTGTACAGAAGGAGTTAGGGGAAAGAAGGGGTAATTGGGTAACAGCTCTTCAAGAGTATGACCTCGAGTTCAAGCCAGCTTCTATAGTTAAAGGGAAAGGGTTGTGCAAACTAATGACTGAAAATGGAAATAGTGAAGAACATGCCTGGGAAGAGGAAGCTAAGTTACATTTAATGGATGTATGTCCTCTGTTCACAGCCCCCGAATCTTGGTATAGAGACCTTCTGCATTACCTTCAAACATGATTGTTGCCAGAACATTGGAATTCTAAGCAAAGAAGACCGTTATGTCTTAAATCAGCCTCCTATCAAATTGTTGAGGGAATACTATTCAGAAAAAACTATGACGGAGTTCTTCTTAGATGCTTAGAGAAAGAAGATGCGAAGAAGGTAATGACAGATTTGCATGATGGGCTTACTGGGGGACATTTTTCAGGAAATACTACAGCTCACAAAATTCTCAGAGCCAGTTACTATTGGCCCACGCTTTTCAAAGATGCACACGCCCATGTCAGGAAGTGCGACATTTGTCAAAGGTGTAGTGGAAGACAATCTAAAGCGGCTAGACCACTGAAGCCTGTGATGATCACGGATCCGTTCGAGCAGTGGGGTTTGGATATTATTGGGGAGATAAAGCCAAACTCTTCCCTACAACACAAGTATATTTTGACTGCAATCGATTATTTCACTCACTGGGTCGAAGCCATCTCGCCCCGCAAAATAAATGAGGACGCGGTCATCAACTTCCTGCAAGACCATATTATGACCCGGTTTGGAGTTCCAGTTTCTTTAGTCTTTGATAATGCTACTTACTTTTCATCGATTAAACTAACTACTTTTGCGCATGAGAAAGGAATAAAATTGCATTACTCTGCTAATTACTATCCACAAGCAAATGGCTTGGCTGAATCCATTAACAAGAATCTGATTAGAATTTTAAAGAGGACTGTGATAGAAAACCAGAGGATTTGGCACTCGGCGCTACCAAACACCCTTTGGGCTGATAGAGTCACCCCCAAGTATTCGATAGGAGTGTCTTCGTATACCCTTGTGTATGGTAAAGAAGCCATCCTTCCCCCCAATACCATGCTACCCTCTTCCATAATAGCTCAAGAGTCTAGAGGGTCAAATAATGAAGTCTTGCAAATAAGGATATATAATATCCTAAAAGTAGAAGAGGCTCGATCTAGGGCCAGAGAGCGCTTTAAGCAACAACAAGAGGTAATAAAGAGATGGTTCGACAAACACAAGGTAGGAATAAAATACTTTGAAGTGGGAGATTTGGTTCTCAAGTGGGACCACCCCCATGATGAGAAAGGAAAACACACGAAGTTTCAGCAGTTGTGGGTAGGGCCTTTCTAGATTGCGGCAAAGATTGGCCTTTCAACTTATAAGTTTCAAGATTTACAAGGGTGGGAAGAGAACTTACCAGTCAATGGCTTATTTCTCAAGCCCTATTTTTCCTGATTTTTGTTTGTGTTCTTCTATTTTCTACATAAATAATCTGGCTTGGCCGTCTTTTGAGTCATAAAGTTCAGTCTTGTTTTAGTTTAAATTTTATTGATTTCAATAAAGAAAGCAAACCTGCGGTTGTGTGGGGAATATCATAATTTTGGAACGATTAAAGTTATTGGGTAGAAGACTGTGTATTGCTGTTTGTCTAAAAGAACTTCTTCCAGTTTAGCAGTTTTCTCAAATAGCTATGTACGCATTGAAGTCCTGCTTAACCCCTGTGAAATAAACCAGAATCAAAGGGTCTGGAATACTACTTTGAGGCTCCATCCATGTCACATTTAAAATTTCCTAGGGGGTGACAGCCAAGGGCCCATGGAAAGGAGCAAGGTAAACAGTATATTAAATACAAATGATCACATGCCGAGAAATGAATTCCAAAAGGAAGATAAGAGTAAAAAAACTCCTATGAAAGCATTATATATTAAAACAAATGCGGAACCATATAAGTACTAAATCACCGAAATTTCCTCTCCGTCCGTGAGTTGAAACGTGAATACACCTCTCACACAAAAGGACACTTGGGATAGAGGAGCCTGAATTAAAATTCAGAAAGAAAGGCATGCAGGAGGACTCATATGAAAAGGACAAAAGTCTGAAAGCACGAAAAGTGCTAGAATGGCATGGGAATGAGGAACAAATGAATATTTCTGTTTACAGTATGCTACAATCCTATGGTGTCCAAGCCGACAACTACCTGAAGGTAGAGGTAACAATGAAACTCATCTTTAGGCCTCAAAAGAGTTATCTTGACTTGAAAAATCCTGGTTTCCACTCTCCCAAATCGAACTATCATCAATGATTAAAAGTACATACATTTTCCATTTGAGAAATCCAAATAGCTGGAAGAATTCAATAGCTTTGTGTCTTGTTAAACAATCTGTCATTCAAGGAACAATCATCCAAAGATCTAGGTTCACCAGGTAATCATCAATTGTTGTAGCTGCAACTGTTTTCCCTAAAAAAAATTCAAATTTTGGACCCCCCCTCATGATTTTAATGCTGCTTTGAATCGTTTGGATCCATGAACTTTTTTGGTCATGCTTTAATTTTGGGATGATTTTGAAGATTAACTCTCGTCCTGTTTTCTGAAGTTGCTTGTGTTTGAAATTTTTGTGGGTCACAAATTTTGAGTTTGGTTTTGCTAGTCAAAGATGAATCGAATCAATTTTCTTTTGTAAATCCGTTGTTTCGGAGGTAAAATAGGTTTTCGGCTGTTGCTAGATTTTAAAGGTTGTTCCAAACACTTAGCATTTTTATTGATTGGGCATCAGAATATGTTTGAATCAGGGGCTGTTGTGTATTTATCTTCCACCGTTGCGGCTCCCACAACAAATCGTTACCCGAAATGTAAAGCACTCCACCCACCGATGTGTGTTGGTCTTTTAGTCGCATGTCTGTAGCCTTTTTCTCTTCCGTCGTTGCAGCTGTGCAAAGCACTTGGATTTCGATGTCGATGTCTTTCCGATTTTCAACTGGAAGTTTTCCCACCTGCAACTTAGGTCATAAATCTTCCAATTTTGATAGGCCTAAGTGTTTTCGCAGTGCCCATCGCCTATTAAGACTTGCTTATGTGGCTGTGAATAAGTCTACCCTGCCGATGTTAGCGTTCTAAGCCACTGATAAGTTTTTCATTTTTCATCGTTGGTGTTTTCTTTCGAACCCATAGGTAGATGAGCTAGTGGTGTCGGTGCTTGTTAAGTTCTCATAATAGTAATGCAGTACATGGCCTTTCTTGTTGCTTATTGGTTTTAGTTGATATAATTTAATGTAGTTTGATTTTATCAAAAATACAGTCCCAATGAATGATAGATGTCATTTAATTGCAAGAGGATTCAAGAGACCGTTCAAACTACCGCGGCATGAAGGTATAGCTGAGAGATAGGTGGCAGAAGGGAGCCAGGAAATTTTGGTGAAGGTTGAACTGAAACCAACAAGATCGCAAGGAGGGCAAGCAAAATAGAAAACAAAATCAAAGAAACAACAAAGGCGCAGACCTGAAAGGTCTGTCAGTTACTCAATGAATCATGAGTGTGCATAGAAGAGACAAAAAATAAGGATGTGAAACGTTTTGAGGGACCGAAAGATCACACGTTTGGGGGGAAGCCCAAGCGGTCAACAGTTTTAGTTTAAATATTTGAAAGTTAGAACTTATAGGGGCTTTTTCCCCTTGAAAAATTTGTAAATTACTGCTTGTAAGAGGAACTATTTCATTTTACAACGAGAAATTGCAGATCTTGCCTATTGGAGAAAGTGCTAGGTGGAATGTATCAACGTGATTAAATGAGTGATGTTGAATGCAAACTATTTCGTTTTCAACTGTGTTTCATTAACTGTGAGAGCGTTCTAACTTCCTAAACCTATGTTCTTGTCTGAATGTTCTTCAATATACTTTGTGATGTTTTCCACTATGAGTAATGGGATTTTTAACTGGTGATGAGCTATCTTATCATGTATACTTTTATTCATGTTTATATGTGTGTTTATAAGAACAACTATCTGTGATTTGCTATAACATATGGACAGTAATGCATTACTCATGAATTAATATCTAGCTCTCTAGAGATAGCTTAGTTAGTATTTACTTTATTGCAATATATGTGATTTAGATGCTTGGGAGTTTAAGACGAGAGGTAAGAACCTGCGCATCACATTGTGAATACTCCTTGCACTCTTTATTACTTCGCATGATAGGTAGGCACTTGCATGTCATACTTTAAATATAGAAATACAAAAAATATACACGGTGGACCAGGCCACAACTGGTAAAACCTTTGTTTTGTTACTTGACCTACGGTAGCTGGACCGCAAAACAGATAGATTCCCTACACCAAACAGTCATGGGCTAGTTGGGAACATTGATTGGGGAGAATCCCTTGCTGTTGCCGACCTGCGAATTTCCAGGCCTCAACACATTTTTACTGGTCTATTAGACAATTAGGACTCTAATTATGAATAGGGGAATGACAGACCATAGAGACTAGATATGGTTGTACATGTGAGAAAGTGAGGTTGGGAAGGATGAGAATCCTTACTCACTTATTTTGTATGCTCACTAGAAGCTTGAGAAGCCACATATAATTTCTACTTGGAATTAAAAGGAAAAAAATGGTTCAAACTCCTATTCACACATTAGCAAGTGTATGGAAAGATGGATTGTGTAAGGGAACCATGGATTGGTGAAGGGAATGCCTGAACCTAGAAGTGTAGTTTCCAGGGAAGGTATTTTTGGTGATAGGGTTGTGAGGAATGAGTGAGATTCATATAGAAGAGTCAAGTTAACATATGGATAATAATTGAGAGAAAAAAGGGGTTCTAGTATGGGAGAAAAAACCATGTGAGTGTTCTTCTCCCTAGTGGCCTCCTATCCCAACTCAGCAGTGGCCTCTCGACATAAATATTATATGTTGTACAAAGTGTCTATGGTTTGGTGGAACGTTGCTCGCACATAGTTAGTTGCTTGGAATGATTTCGTTTAAAGATAACAATTTCATATATAGTGTGCTTATGCAACGATTTTAACATTATCTTCCTATGAATGAATTTTTGCATATTTGTGTGAATGAATATGCTTGACTATGTTGGTGTATTGTGTGTATGAAATTTTTTATTTCCATTGTATTTCCTTTCCATGCATATGTACACATTTTGTTTATGACGTTGTAGTAAGGCCCTCAAGGGGATAACGGGGGCATGAATTCATAAGTAGTTTTCCTCTCATTATTGAGGGATGAGGGCATGACAGATTGGATTTAGGGGCTTGAGTGAAATATCTGGTTGTATGATTAGAATCTAAGGAATCATAGGTGCATAATGATGCAATATTTCATCCAATGAATTAATCAAAGGGAAATATTCTAGCCATATAATGCGATCTCGGATTAAATCACAATTGTTTGCTTAGAAGGGCCCCATCGGTGTCCAATTGTCGAGAGAATTGTCAAGGATGTTGGAGGAATTACCGATATCCAATTAGAGATATCTTAAATTATGATTCTGAGAGGAGATTAATATTATCAAACATCCAAACAATTTTAATAAGGATGGAAGTATTTAAGTGAGCAGAAGCTGAATACCTTTAATCAACCAACAAAAAAATGGGAATATTATGGATGTTTTATTTTAATTATTTGACCTTTAATTAGTTTGACATTATTGCATATCTTAACTATATATTATGATTCAAACATATTAAAAATATATTATAAAATTCTTCTCCACAACCCTTCTTATACTATACAAGAGCCACGTGGTAGAAATGTCCTTCACATTGACACTAGCTTTACATCGAGCTATTAATAGGAGGCTTTTAATAAGATGCAAATGCTACCTTATAGTGACCAAATAATGCTATTTATTTCCATTTAAAAATAGTAAACAACAGTTCAAAATCTTCTATAATGTATCGCCCAAAAACTAAATAGATCCCTCCATGATCTAAGTGTAACCTTCTAGGCCAACCACTCATGATGTAGTAAAAACTTGGCCACAAAACTTTCTTGCATATATTTATACATTAGAAACTCTAAAAAGTTAAAGTGGCCAATGAAATTACATGTAATTGTTATGTAATAAATCATAACTACTAATATATAAGCTCATATTTAGGCTATTCAAGATTATTCAAGTAGAATTGATGAATAACTTCATTCAATCCACACTTTGACTTATCATATCCACACTTTATATGCTTATCATTATTATGAAAATGCTAAATATGAATGCTTGAAAATATACATAATAATCCAAATTTTATTGAAGTAACTTTAAATTATTCAATAAAATTAAGAGAGAATATAAAAATATGGTCTCAAGTTTCTCAAAAATTTAATCAAACCGAAAGTCATAAGAAAGAACACACAACTTTATGAACTATGATGGAAATTATAAAATGTTAGAAAATTTAACCTTATAAGACGTTTGATGAAGCATTACATAGATAATGAATACTAATGATGAGAATACCATTCACTATGAGACCTTTTTACTATTTTATAGATTCTAGAGCCATTTTACTTTCTTTCATGGTATTCAATGTTAATAAGCCAACTTGAGTAGTATATTCTCATAGGTTGTTGTTATTGCATGTGATTGGTTAGAAAAATACATAAATAATTTGATTACATATGTTAATAGCACTAGCCCTTAGGGAAAATGTCAAAACCTAAATTGAGGCTTCTCAACAACAATAAAAAATCACTCAACTTAATACGAATACAAAAACATGTATATTCATAGTTAGTGCAAACTCTTGAGAGGATGGCTTTTGTGTGCAATTTGTACTATGGGTCTCAATATCTTGAATGATGTCAATTTTTGGTTTGGTTGAAGAAAATATGAACAATTTTCTTTTTTTATAAAACAGACAGTTATTATAAAAAAAACTCTATGTTATTATAATGGGTGAAAATACCTTATAAAGTAAGGCTCAAAAGTCCAATAATTAGACCAATTATAAAAGTGAGTGAAAGATAAAAAAACCTAGATTAAGTTTAAGATATAAATATAAATACAATTAGTAAAGTTAATAAATACCAATCATGTGACTAATGAACAAATTTAATAAAATGAACTTTTAACATATTTATGAATGTGAAAAAGTTTAATAATTATATCTATTTAAATAGTTGAGTTAACATATTTATCAATGTGAAAAAATTTTAATAAATGGATAACTCCTTATACAATTGATATTGAAATGGTAAAATGGTTGGAGGTTCTAAAAAACACCCATTCTCTTACAAAGATTCACTTACAACCATATATGCATCATGACACATTGCTTCATGTCTTGCATAGAAGAAGTTGGGAGGAACGAACGTTCTAAGGGTCATCTTTTGGCCCTTATGTGTTGCCTCTTCCATTTGTGGGTGCTACGCTAGCTTCCTCAAAAGTAAGTTCATTCAACTTAAGGTTGTTTTTTTAATTGAAACAAACACATTATCTTTTTTGGAAAGAAAAAATACCTTTATAATAAGTATATTTATTTTTGGTTGAAATCCCCCAAAATTATTAAGTCGAAATACCCATAAACCTAGATCTCTTTTGCATTTTTCTTAGTCTAAGTGTCATTAACTTCACTATAGGTAAAAACTAAACTATATACAACACTATTATTATTATGAGCGCCAATGTTTACTTTCCCATATACCAATATTAAAACCTTCGATTAGATATTAATGAAGGAACCAAATCTTGAGCATTGTTTGTGAGTTGGGCACCGTTTTTGAAATTCTTCAACAGCACAACACATACATGCAACATTAAAGATCGAAAAGTTGGACACCCAAGTTGAAATTCCTCAACAACCTAACACCAACATTAAAAATCGAAAAATCCAACGAGATAGAACACTAAAATACCATATACAATAAGTTTTATCATATCATGTCATTTAAACTTTTTATCACATATCAAGTCATTTAAACTTTAAAGTTTAATTTAATTATTATTATTATTAATAAAAACCCATACTCGATACTAATGAAATTGTTTTTTAAATATAATCTGTGAATACATTTACAAAGAAGTTGTATTTAGCACCATACAAATAAAGCCGACAAGAAAGTTAAAAGTTTTTGGTCGCTAAGTCACGTATAAGTGGAAGGATTTTCTTTCTTTCTTGGAGAGAAAATCAATAAGAGGACGCAGACCAGCAGGGGATTGCAGCACGAATACGGCCAACAGATTCCACTTGGAGAACATAATCTCCAGGTTTGCAGCTTGATTGACGAAAGGGAAGTGGAAAATATAATTACTGGGCAAGCAAGGCTTTCTAAAGCAAAGATGGTGATAGTGGAGGAACTCAATAACCTTTCAGCAGAACCAGAGCGATTGCGATATGTGATGACTGAACCAGAGCGATTGCCATATTCGATGACAGCGGCGAATACATATAAGCAGTATGTCGTGCAGATCTATGTCTGCAGTGAGCATCCTGACCGAAAGGCTACGTGTCAATGCAATTACTGTTTTAAACAGAA
The DNA here is from genome assembly GCA_001517045.1 of Pseudotsuga menziesii. Taxonomy (NCBI): domain Eukaryota; kingdom Viridiplantae; phylum Streptophyta; class Pinopsida; order Pinales; family Pinaceae; genus Pseudotsuga; species Pseudotsuga menziesii. Next base: position 811,365 of record LPNX010599792.1, on the reverse strand, counting down.
TTTATGTGGTGCATCATTCCATTGTTCAAGACAGTGCTTCATGGACTCATGGCCGCGCCACCTCGAGCTGCATCCACATTTCAACAACTTCAATGCCAATGGGACCTTTAAACCATTTGACATCAATTTCAACCTTCACTTTACCTCCATATATAAATCCATCCTGGGAGTCGACGCAAATAGCATGTTACTGCTAAACCCTTGGATCATGAATGGCAACCCTCGCTGGGTGGTTTGGACAGGACCAGCTATCATTCCACAGTTGCGTCCAATGATTAGCCTTCAGCCCATTGCCAATCCGGCCTTCACCGGCCGATCACTTAGGATTTTAACTTACAACGTGCTGGCACAAATTTACGCTTCTCCGAACTGGCACAGTTTCTGTCCATACATGGCGCTCCAATGGGAATATCGTAGAGAAAACTTGAGAAACGAAATATCTGGATACGGAGCTGACATTATCTGCATGCAGGAAGTTCAAAACAACCATTATAGAGATTTCTTTCTTCCAGAATTTGACAGAAAAGGGTACGAAGGATTTTATCGGGAAAGAAATGGCATAAATGAAGAAATTGATCATGACAGAAATGAAAAAATTGATGGCTGTGCGATTTTTTATAGACGAGATCAATTTAATTTAGAGTTTTCGATGTGCATCAGGTTGGGCAATGTAGCAAATGATTTGCCAGAAGGTTCAGTTAGAAACAGGTTTAAAAAAGATAACGTTGCATTAGTTGTGGTCTTAAAATTCACAACGGCTAGTGGACGTGTGTGCATCGTGAATACACACATACAGGCTAACCCTAATTACAGCGATGTGAAGTTGTTGCAGGTTATTTACTTGTTAAAACGTGTGGAGAGCATAG
>LPNX010599792.1:799451-810329 GCA_001517045.1 Pseudotsuga menziesii | reverse complement strand
TGCCAGAGCGGTTGACGCTACACTTCCTTCACGAAAATGCCCTTCTGATCACATTCCACTTTTGGTCGAGTTTAGCTGCAACTCATGAGTCTTTCTTCGTTTATAATATAACCGTATCATTATTAGTCAGTAGTTCAGGTGTTGAAGAGATAGGTGTTAAATGCTAACGTTGCATTTTGTTTGGTTCTTTTATTTGCATTACATTTTGTTTGGTTTAAGTTATTTATTTTGTTATAATTATAATATTTTGAAATAAAAATAGTTATATAGAAATATAATATTTATTTATGACTTTGGTTAATAAATTAAAACTATAAAATTAATATATATATAATTAAATTTTTATTTTAGTGTTTTTTTATATCTATATATACTAATTATATGTAAATAAATATTTATCATAAAGTTTCTTATGCTCTCCTAATTTTGATTTATTAGTAAGTATATTTATGAAGTGGAACTATGCATCCAATATATTATTATAATACTATATTTTAGTTTATATTTTGTTATTTATATCATTTTGATCAAAATATTTTAGAATAAATTATAAAATTTTCAAATAAAAATAATAATATAGAAATATGAGTCATAAGTAGTATCTAGAAGAAATTGAAGCTTAAAAAGTATTTTAAAATTTGTATATAACAAATTTGGATTTAATGTTTTCCAATAAGGTTAGCTAATTTAATAATTAATACAAATTCACATTTTAAAATATATATATATCTCTTTTATATATCAAAATTATATAATTAAAAAAAAACTAGATAAAAAAAAATTGAAATCACAAATTATATAATTATAATTTATTTAGTTTTAACTATAAAATTTGTGATTTCAATTTTTTAATCAACATTTCTTAAAATGGAAAATTGTGATGATATAAAAAGATATTTATATTCCAAAATGTGAATTTGTATTAAGTTGGCTAACCTTATTCAAAACATTAAATTCATAAACTAAATAAATTATAATTATAATTCAATTATCAAACTTTTAATTTTAGAATTTTTATGAAGTTAATAATATGAATGAGATCAAATATTTATTTTAGAAGGATTATGTACTTCTCTGTATCTTAAATCTCTTATATGTAAACTATGGTTTAATGATGGCACAACTTTCATATAACATAGCAAAAAGTGTGGAGCTTAAATCTTTCATATGTAGATCATGATTTAATGATAGCTCAACTCTAACATAGCAAACAATCTCCAAATTTTATTGATTGTTTTAAATTTTAATTAATTAAGTTTTAATTTTAATGAAAATAAGTAACTTTATTTTTTTAAACATATACATATACATATACATATACATATACATATACATATACATATACATATATATATATATATATATTGCTAAGTAATTAACTACTATTAAATATCTATAACAACTTCTCCCAAACTTGATAAAATATTCTAAACAATAAATCTTTCATATTCTACCGAATTACTTAATTAGTTAGTTTTACTTAATTAGTTCTCTACTTAATTAGTTTTCCCTTGACGATTAAAACAATTCCCCACCAAATTCATAAAACAGTTGCAAATGCCTTTCCAAAAACTCCATTTGTCACCTTTAAATCCGAAAAGAAAAGATGAAACATACATCTACAAACACCCATAGAACAACCAAAAACACTAAACCATGTGTAAAGCATGATCAACCCATAAGACCCTTAAATAAATTGAACTCTCCAGAGATAGAGATATTTAAATACCACAAATAGTGTTAGAATGATGTGACACACCAGTTTAATGTCAATAACAAAAACTTTGATATGAATAAGTATCCAAAGTTATGATATGATATAGGAGCCCCCACCTTTTTATTTTAATGTATTATTTAATCATAATCACTACTATATTGGCTAGATGATCAACTTTATAATTGCAAATTCACCATACATTATAAAAGTTAATTGGGTCAAATTCCTTTAACTTTGATGATGGAATATTTTAAAAAAACTAATTATTGATATTGAATCTACAACTATTTTTACTTGTTTATTTTCTTTGCTTTTGGAGAAATTACTGGTTTTAAAAGGGTTCTATTGCTTCTATCTAAGTAATTTATATTTTCTAAGCAACATTTATTTTCACTTTTCTTTCAAAATCTAAATGATCCCATATTTTTTTATCATTAAGTAAAAATTTATTAATTAATAAAATTATTAACAATTATAACTATGTTTTTTTTACTTTTAATTAAAAATATTTTAATTAAAGAAATGATTAACAACTTGAATTGAGATTAAAATAATTTTTAAATTAAAAAGATTTTGCTTATAAAATATAGAATAGATGGTAAATAAGTATATTATTAAAACACTATTTACATAAGATTATCTTTTCAAAACTTCATAAATATTAACTTTAAACAAAATTAATTACTTAATACAATATTTAAACATTTTTTAATAAATAAATAAATTTAAAAAAATAATTAATACAATATTTAGACCTTTTTAACAAATAAATACTTTAAAAAAATGGCAAATATAAAATAATACCAAGTAATCATTTTCGTTTTTTAATAACTCTATTACATAATTTTTGAATTTTTTTATTACATCATTTTTATTTTTTTAACATGGTAAGGAAAAATAAATCCAATGTTTCTATATCTTGATCCCATAATTTATACAACTTCTCAAGGAAAAGGAAAAGATGCCCAATGTTTAGGATACGAGTCTTGTCACTGGCATCTATTTAAAAAAAATTTGATTTTCATTTTGTGGAAAAACATGCCAAAAGTGTGGCCTAGTTGCCTTAGTTGCCTCTTGAATGGATTGAAACGATTCCAATAATTAAGTTATATATATATTAAAAGAATAATTTGAATTTGTGTAATTGAGTAATTTTATATTATATTTATATATATATTATTTTAAAAATATAATTATAAAATTTTATATGATAATGGATAATTATTGTCAACATCTTTTAAGAGTAACTAGTTTATGGAACTTTAAGATAAAAGAAAGGAATTATTTAAATTGTTATAGTTTATGGCTCAAAAAACTTTCAAAGAAGTATTTCTAGATTATCATAGTTTTGGCATGTTAGAAGGTTAGGGAGGTTTGTATTATAGCAAAGATTATGAAATTGTGATTTATGTGGGTGTATGTCGCCCACTATAACAAAAAGGCTAAATTTATATTTTAAAATATATGATTTGAAAGTTTAAATTTATATTTTAAAAATATTTTGTTTGAATTTTAAAAGTATTTAAAAGAATTTTTAATTAGTTGATGAAAATATATATTTAAAGTTATTATATTATTTTTTTACTTTTTAGTAATAAATTTACATTTCTTCTATAATGTTTATTTATTTATGATGATTATTATAAAATCAATTTTGGTTTATTGATATTAAAAAAAAGGAAGGAATCATTTGGTTTTCTTTAAAAAATAAATTAATTGTACAAAAATCTTTAAGAGAAGCATTTTTAGACTACTATAAGTGTATTTTTTTTCTAAAGAAAAAAAAATCTTGATATTCATTAAGAATAAAAGAAAAATAGTACATACATACATTGCTTGTCAATAAGTTTTTGACAAAACAGTCTAAGACCTACAAAACAGTCTTAGACCTAAGAAACAAATTAAAAAAACCTACTTTCAACATATTCAAGAGCTCCTCTCTTTTCATGCTCCCTTACATAAAACTCTAAGTTTATACCAAACATGAGTCCAATTTAATCTAGCATCTTCGAGCCTTCCATTAAGATCTTTCCCTCTTTCATTTCTTAGAAAAACGTAGTTCCGAAAACCTCATTAACCACAACTTTTGACAACCTATCAACTTCCTTGTTATGTCTCCTTGAAATATGCATAAATGAGAACAAGTTCAATGAAGTTATCAGTGATTTTGTCATCTTGCAGCAGTTTTGAAGAAGGTTGACTTGAAGATTGAAGTTCCATTTTTTCCATTCAAGAATGATTTTTGAATCCCCATAAATAGACAAGGAATCAATACCACATTTTTAGCAAAAAATAGAACTCCCACGAGACCAAGTAGTTCAAGTTTTGTGTTACTACCTTTTCCTCCACCCATCCACAAATTAAACCAATGGGAGTCATTAAGTTTGACCACCATCTCACTACAACATAACCCATTCATCAAAGAGCCATAAGTTTGACCACCATCATCGTGTAGGATGTGGTGGTGGGTAAAGTGGGTGAGAATGAGATGTAAGTCAATCTACTCAGTGTGAAGGAGAGGGTGGTCAATCGATCTATGGAGGATATGGTGATGGGTCAACTAGGTGAAAAGGAAAGGGTGGTCAATCGATCTATGGAGTAGGATATGGTGGTGGGTTGGCTCGGCAAGGAGGGCATGATGGTTGATCGACCATGGAGGAGTAGATGGTGGGGGAGACTATGGTCAATCGGCTCCTCTAGGACGAGGATGAGATGGAGAAGGAGGTGGTGGTGGCACTAGTGAGTTATCTCTGTCACGGGGAGGAGGAGGTGGTGGTGGTGAGTTAGCTCTTTTAGGAGTAAGAGGAGGTGGTGAGTCATCTCTTCTAAGAGGAAGAGGAGGCATTGGATAAGGAGGACGTCGAGTACCACCATCCTCATCATCGAAATATGAAGAGCTATGAGAAGGTATCCACCTTTGTATTAGGTTGGAGGTATCGATAATACGACACATCGATGACATTATATCACGTGTGATGTTCCTCCATGACGATGAGAAGTCTTGGGTCCATAGGACCTGGTTGACCTAAGCAGGGCACACTCCTTATTGGGCCAACGGTGTAGATAATTGATCTTACAAATCTTGGTGGAATCTATTATCTATCTCGCATCATAGGATGAGTCTCTATAACTAAGTCACATTCTCAACCTTATATATATCCTCGTATTGCTAGGGAGGTGCCTCCCCAACATAAGTGTCAATATCTGCAAAATAATACATAACAAATTAGAACAATTTAAAGAAAATGTTATAATAAATTACATATGCTTTAAATTAGACAATAAAATGCAACTAGTTTAATCAAAACATTGCACTAGTATTATCTCGGTCATGTGGTGGCTCATCCTAGGTAAATATGATGTTGGTACATCCTTGTAAATCTAACAATGCTTATGGGTATGGCACAAGATCCATGATGTGATCTTCCTCACCGGGAAATGACTCCAATATCTCTTTAGTGATCCTACATGGGAACTATGCATGGTCCCTCTTGGGAAACATCTACCCCCACATGTGAATCTACTCCTCGGTCATCAACCTAGAAGGGTGTAGGTAGAATGATGACCGAGTGACTAGAAACCTCTCAAAAAATAAAAGAAAAAAGAAACTCAGAAGCAAATGGGAAGCATGTCCTCCCATAAAACATGGCGCAACATTGATCTAGAGGAAAACAAAACTATCGCAAAAAAATGGAAAACTACCTAATGCATTGGGGACTCTACATTAAATAATCAACATAATATAACATTGATCAACTAATGTATTTCCCATAAGTAGTGTAGTGGGACACTGTCATGAACAAACGCAAGAGGCACCTTATAACCTTCTCTACACCAAAAGAAGTTATGCACTACTCACCACCAACTACATGGAAGTTGTTAAGGGTAGTGGAGGCCTCCCTAACATATACCTAAACGTATACTAGTTGATTGGTTGTTGCAATGTTAGATTGGAAATTGAGAAAATGGAGAAAATAACCCCCCCTTCTAGATAGTCCAGTAATGAAATAAATGTCATCCTCTATGGGACAAAATCATAGATCGAGACCCTCCTTAAATGCTTGTCAATGTTAATCCCAATGAAAGATCAACAACCTCAATAGTTGTGAGTGGCCCCTCAGCAATGTACCCTCCTCATAATACTTGAGGAGGCCAACAATCTATAAGAGTGGACATGCATGTGGTGTAATAGGGCGAGGGAGAAAATTTATCTCCCTCTCTTGGGCCTCCCACTCGTGTACAATATTTTACAAGTCAAGGAGCTATTGTTAGTCCTACTGATGTGATTCTCGCTCATATATATAATTCACATATAATCTTCTTTAGAAACATAGACATTAACACATATATGCATACATAAAACATAAAAATAAATGAAATTAATTAATTAATTAAAGTGCATTTTTATTTATCAAAACTAGAAAACATTTTTGTTTTCTAAAAAAAATAAAAAATAGTGTGCCTAAAAAACAGTAATACATCATTAGCGGTGCTTTTATGACATAATTGCGCTGCTAATAATGCTTATGAAATAGATGTGCACCACCTATGGTGCTCTAACATAAAAGCAACACTATTGGTGCTCTAATTATATAGTGTTAATTCATTGTATATAACCATACACAACACCACGGTGTGCACCGTTATATATCACTCACAAATTATTGAAAAATAAGAATTTAAACATCAACTTTTTTTTGTTAGAGGGTGCTCTTATATACATTTTCCAGAAAAAAATCGTAGTTCCTTGATATTCATTAGAATTAAAGGTAACGAGATACACATCTATGATACTAAGTATCCTATCTAGTCAAAACCCACAAACAGTGCTCAAAACCCACAAATGGAGCACAATACTCACAAACAAAGCTCAGTAACCTGAGCAACCAGTCTCCCAGCCAAAGAAAAAATATACCACAATCAATGCTCAACACCCTGAGCAACCAAAACACAAGATCCTAGCCAAAGTAAGCACTGAGGCATGTACAAACTGCTCCAAAAGAGCAAATGAAACACAATCATAGCAGCTAGGGTTGGAACCCTAGCCGTCTCATACAGGGATACCACCTCAACCATAGAGCTAAGACCAAGAAAGGACTGCATCTAGGGACAAACGCTGCAGAAATAGACAACCACCCATCTCCATAACCACGTTCAGCAGCAAGGGTAGGACCGCCAACAAAAAAAAATGGATCGCTTCCACCAGTAGAGGGACAACAGCTAGTTGTACCGTCCATCACCGACACAGTGGGAAAACCCACGTCTCTAGCAAAGAGGAAATCCCAAGCGGGAAACAACACCTTGATGCCACGAAAAACCAACTGTCAAAAGAGAGAGAGAACCTCCACTAAATAGCCACCACTCTAGTAAAGAGTTGTGCGCACTGTGCATACAGTTCCTCCACCACGCAATAATGGTTCCTCGAAACCCTGAAAAGTTGCCACTGCAAAGAAGGGGTTGTCGCACAGAGAATCTACACCCCATCAAGAAGAGCCTGGTGTTCATACTCTCCAACAATCACAAGCACAAAGCCTCATAGCAAAAGGGAGCAGCTAGGGTTTAAACTCTAGCCACAGAGGGGAAGGCCCTGGTCAACTCCCAAACCCTAGCCGCAAAGCCAATATCGCTCTCCCAAAAAAAACCAGAGTGCTCTTATATATATATATGGATGCATCGTGTCTAATGCAGCAATATATATACATTTGTAGCATCAAAACACATGATTCAACAAAACACACCATTAACTTAGTGTGTGTGGTTTCAATGGCGGTGCATATAATTCAAAACACATAATTCATCAAAACACACCATTAACCTAAGTTTATGTTCAGTGCTCTTTATATATACAATGCACATGTTCTTTTGTGTTTATATATTCATAGAGCACCTCGTCTTAGTTCAATTGGATTTTTGTTTGACTTTTATCTTATCTTCGACTTTTATTTGACTTTTATCTTATCTATAATATTGTGCTTGTTCAAAATCCTCAAATTATAAGGAAATATGGTTCAAGATATATATTGGCGTGAGTAAATGGTAAATTCATTAATAAAACCTATTTCCACTTCCCATGATGAATCATGAGGTTCTTATTATCCAAAACTTTATAGCCAAACTATCAATTTAACACACAAAGGGTTTCAAGGTTATAAATATGGCCAACCTTGCCCTTAGCTATTGGTATATCTTCCAACTGTTAGCTTTCTTAAAATATGTATGCATATAAAACTGTGGTTGCATATTTTTACCCCTTTTATTATTTATCGAATGACCTATCCTTCATATGCAGAGTTTCTATCAGATCTTTCTCTCTTTATATATATCTTTTTCTTATTTAAATATAAACTAATATATATGATTATATTTTTATTGTTGTGGACATTATATAATTTTTTTAAGTTAGCATATCTATATCATATCAGATAATTATTTATCTAATAATATCTATATCATATTAGATTATATAGTATGGATCCATTTAAAACTAGGATTTAGTTTTTTGAAGTGTATAATTTTTTATAACATTACAGTAGTAATTCAAAAAGCTATCCAAATTTAGCCATCAAATTCATAGTTTTAAAAGCATCCAACGGCTTTGCCTGGCAGAAGCTGGAAGTTTAATGGTTAAATAAGTTTTGCTGTCATTGGAGAATGGCATAATCCCAGAGGCAAGATAATGTGAAAAGGGATTGGATAATGGAGGATTTTATGTGACGGAAATCTAGAAACATGGCAACTTGGCTAGATCGTCATGGAAAACTGCAAATATTTAATGCTGCAGCAACACTGCCCATTGTTGGATCTCAAACGGCAAGCTAGATATTGAAAAACATGTTGCTCGTACTATTTTCATTCGTCCACACAACTCTACCTATCGACCTTTTATCCAGGCCCGTCCTGCAACCACTCAATCTTTCAGTCTTCTCTGACGTTAATTTGTGGTAAAATGGGTTCAATTATTCTACACAAAAAGACGACACATTCATGAGATGACGATGAAGTGTTAGGTAGGCGGGTGAACACTGTTGGTGTATATGCAGTTTAATTCATCGGATAATGTTCACTGGTTGTCTTTCATCAATTCATAACAGTTACGTGTTCCCAAGATGATCACATGATGCTCACCTAACATTTCCTTTCAAACCGGATTAGTTGCTATAATAATGGACCAATATTCAACTTCATTATTTGCACTGGTCCGCCCTGCATTTCGGTTTATGCAGGCTCCGTCCAATTGGAGGATAATCTCCACCCGCAATGGAGTATTCCTAACTGTAATATTCGATTAGAATAAGTGCACTATATTCGTTATAGGCTGAGTTGAGTTGAGCTTCGATTAATTGTATTGTGTGGTGACAGTTGTTCAAACAGAGAGGAGGGATCCCAAGGAGACGAAGAAGTGGAGAGAGGCCGCAAACGCCCCCGCACAACAAATCAAGACACTGGAGGTGATGGATTCGAGGAATTTAGAGGAATTTATGTGTTTGTTGGAGAGAATCGAAGAAAGGAAAATACTTTTGAAACGAAAGCGCATGAGTACTAATTGTTACATGAATGTTAGTCATTGTAGTTTGGATATTTCATTAGAGGAGCCTGATCAAATGTCAATGGCAAAAGGCCGCTCAGATATTGTTAGTTTGATTAATCATTCTAAATGTAGTAGTTCCCCATGGAAACCGAAGGACTTTAATATTAATCCGTTGTCTGTGCAAACAGATTTTAGCTCTGTTGCTGCTACTATTCCAGATTTAGAGTTACGATTATTTCCCATCCAGGGTTAGGGTTAGGGTTAACAATTGAAGTGTTTCTCATCTCATTTCATTGTATCTTTCTGCTTGTTCATCATATGTTCTCTATGATTAACTTCAGATTCGATAAGTCCCTATGACTCCGAACTCCGAATAGATTGAACTAATTTGCATGATGGTAGTCTCTATTATTAATTTCAAATTATATCTATTTTATAGGTATTTATATATTATTTTAGATTTTAGATTTCTTTGAGAAGATCAACAAAGATTAACTCAAACATAACAAATGTACAACAAAATTCATTTTATGATAGTCTTATTGTATTATGTTTAATATATTCTTGTTTCTGTATAATTAGAAAATAAGACCAATGATATTTGGTGTGCAATTGCAATCAGTATAACCAAGAAAATTTAAAATTCAATTGCAGAGTTCCTGCCAAAATGTGTTCAATAGATGCGTTGTATAACTTTTCGTAATGATTTTGTTTGTAAGCTTCCAGAAGAAAGGAGACAAAAGAGGATGATTGTCTAGAAGAAAGGAGACAGATACATAAGGAGTAGTGGTTTAAATTCGACGATATGACTTGTATTGATAGTAGGGATTGGGTAAGTACAAATCATTTTATATCCATTTGAAAAAAATTTAAAATATTTTATTATGTTATTAATATATATTTTTAAATATCGCATTTCTTTATATTTTTTAGTTTATAAATTTGAATTTTAGTAAAATCAAAGTTGAGACGGATACATAATTATTTGTCGAATAATGATTTAAATTCTACGATATGACTTGTATTGAGGGTAGGATAAGTAGAAATTAATTTATATACCAATTAATGTCAAATTATAAAGTAGGGTATTAACTAATATTAAAATGATTAAAAAAAGTATGTCATTTAATTCTTCTTGAGTCACAAGTAGTATCTTGGATATTGAAGAATATTATTTTAAATTTTCTATATAATAAATTAGGTATGTTTATTTATTTGATTTTAATTATATAATTTGTGATTTCAATATTTTTATCAAAATTTCTTAAACGTGATAATTTTGATGGTATAAAATGATATTTATATTTTAAAATGTAAATTTGTATTAATGATTAAGTTGATTAAACTTATTCAAAAAATTAAATTCATAAATTACATAAGTTAAAATCATAGTTTAATTATTAAATTTTTAATTTTAGAATTTTCATAAAGTTAATAATATGAATAAGATAAAAAAACATTTATTTTTGAAGGTTTATGTACTTTTGTGTATCTTAAATTCCTTATATATAAATCATGTTTTAATGATGGAACCATTTTGATATAACATAGCAAAAAGTGTGGAGCTTAAATCTCTCATATGTAAATCATGGTTTATAATTGCTCAACTCTCATTTAACATAGCAAAAAGTGT
>LPNX010599792.1:770482-798975 GCA_001517045.1 Pseudotsuga menziesii | reverse complement strand
ACTATTTCCAAGTAGTTAACCATTCCTAAAAACCTATAACAACTCCCTCTAAATGTTCCAAACAATAAATCCTCCATATTCTACCTAATTAGTTCTATCTAATTAATTTTCCCTTGGATTAAGACAAATCCTCACCAAATTCATAAAACAGTTGCAAATGCCTTACCAAACACTCCCTTTGTCACATTTGAGTCCAAGAGAAAGGATTAAACATATATATGCAAACCCAAACCCAAGAAAACAACCAAAGCCACTAAACCATGTGTAAAGCATGATCAGCATATAAATCCCTTAAATAAGTTGAACGGTCTAGAGATAAAGATATTTAAATGAAACAAATTCTTTTCCTAATAGTGTTAGAATGATATGACACCCAAGTTTAATGTCCATGGCAAGTTTTGATATGAATAAGTATCAAGGGGTATGATATAGGAAGCCCCACCTTTTATTTTAATGTATGATTTAATCATAACCACTACTATGTTGGCTAGGTGATCGACTTTATAATTATAGATTCACAATATATTATGAATACGTATCAAAGGGGTATGATATAGGGAGCCTTACCTTTTTATTTTAATGTATGATTTAATCATAACCATGAATATGTAGGCTAGATGATCGACTTTATAATTGTAGATTCAGAATACATTATAAAAGTCAATTGCTTCAAATTCCTTTAACTTTGTTGGCTAGATGATCAACTTTATAATTGTAGAATCACAATACATTATAAAACTTGATTGTTTCAAATTCCTTTAACTTTGATGTGGATATCAAGCATGACATATGTAAAGAGTTTGAGGATGGGGTGTTTAAAAAAAACTAATTATTGATGTTGAATCGACAATTATTTCTAATTTTTTTTCTATTTTATTTTATTTTATTTGCTTTCTGAAAAATTGCAGGCTTTAATAGGATTATATTGCTACTATCTAGGTAATTTATATTCTCCAAGCAACATTTATTTCCACTTTTATTTCAAAATCTAAATGATCTCATATCTTTTATCCTTAATTAAAAATATTTAATTAATGAAATAGTTAACAATTTTAATCATATATTTTATTCTTAATTAAAAATATTTTAATTAATGAAATGGTTTACAACTTTAATAAATATTAAAACATTTTTTATATTAAAAATATTTTACCCAAAAATAGAATAGATAGTGAATGAATATATTAATAAGAAACTTCTTGTATAAGATCATCTTTTCAAAACTCCATTACATTAACTTTAAAAAAATTAATTAATTAAAACAATATTTAAACATTTTTAACTAATAAATACTTAAAAAAATTAATTAATACAATATTCAAAAAATATTTAAACATTTTTTAACAAATAGATACTTTAAAAAACATGACAAATATAAAATAATACCAACCAATTATTTTTGTTTTTTTAATGCATAATTTGAAATTTTTTTATTACATCATTTTTATTTTTTTAACATTATAAGGAAAAATAAATCCAATGTTTCTATATTTTGATTGCATAATTTATACAACCTCGCAAGAAAAAGAAGCCCAATTAGGATACGAGTCTTGTCACTCTCATGTAATGAAAAGGAAGAATGATTTTCACTTTATGGAAAAACATGCCAAAAGCATGGCCTGGTTGGCAAGTCTACTAAACCTTGTTTGAAACATTGTCACTACGAGTTGGATGGATTGAAAGGATTCCAAATAATTAAGTTATCATTTCAATAAATATATATATATATATTTTTTATAAGTGAATAATTTGAATGTGTCTAAGTAATTTTTTTAACTTTATATTATACTTAATATATATTATTTTAAAAATATAATTATAAAACTTTATACAAATTTTATATGATGATGATAATTATTATTAATATTCATTAAGATTAACTAGTTTATGGAACCTTAAGATAAAAGAAAAGAATTATTTAGATTGTTATAGATTTTTGTTCCTATGCTAAAAAAATTGTGAAAGAAGCATTCTTAGGTCGCCATAGTTTTGGCATGTTAGAAGGTTAGAGAGGTTTGTATTATAGCAAAGATTATGAAATTGTGATTTATGTTGGTGTATGTCTGGCATTATAACAGAAAATGACTTTCATCATCACGGATCATATTCTCATGGAGATAACAAATCCTTTCCACCCTTGGTGTTTTAGGAATTGAGCAGTGCCATGTTTCATTATGAGGCTCATGAGAGTACATTCTTATCTTGGCTATATTAATTGTTTTCTTCAAACTAGTTAAAATAGAGAGATACTTTTGATTTCCATATTAGGGTTAATGACCTCCTTATGGTATCTTAATTTTCTTAGAGTCTCCAAATCTTTCTCGCCCCACTATTGCTCTTTAAACTTAGATGCAATAATATTTTTAATGTTATTGATGTTTTGCAAAGTGACATTATTGTCAATCCCTCAATGGTTTAACCAAGCTATGAAATCTTTCTACCAGCCTCCCTTACCATAAACAATCTCGAGTAGATTTTAAAATTGGTTTAACCAAGCCATGACATCTTTATAACCATAAATAACCATAAATAGATTTTAAAGTAATTTTAAGAAATCTCTAATCTAACCAAATTATTTGTTTCAATCTTATATAAATATGTAATTATAACTTTATCATACAAACATTATCCCAAAAAATTTAAAATTTCTACAATAAAAAGATAAAAAAAATAGGATACAACAAAGTTATCTCAAAATCGCAAGGTTAAGAAAGGTTTAATTTATATCACCTTGCTGTTGCTTCTTAAGAAAACTTTATGTCATTGTTCTTTTCTATGACCTTTCTGTTTTCCTGATAGAAACTTTGGAAGTTCATAAGATGCACATTGGACCCAGATGAAACCATACAATTTTCATATGCACAGAGGGTGTGAATAAGACCATTCTATAAGGACCCTATTTGGTTGTGATGAATAAGTACGAAAATATTGCAAGTAATTAGAAACCGACATGGAAGTATACATGAGACCAATATACAATAGATTCTATGTTCTGAATAAGTGCTTACAAAATTTACTCTAGGCATATAATCATGCCACTAGAAATAATTGAATGCGATAAGTTATCCAAGGTATTGATTTATCGACTACCGATTCTTGAAGTGTATCTGTGGATTCACTTCACAACAAGATTTGAACCCAAAATATGATGTTAGAATCCGATGTCATCCGACATTTCTAAAGGATGTGTCGAACAACAATCACTGAAAAGAATGGCGATCAATTTTTTTTTATAGCGCCGTCGAATATCCGACACAGAAGGCATCGGAGATCCGACCCCCAGAGTGTCGCCTATATGACGATATGGTGTTAGATATCCAATGGTCTATGGACCCAATAGTGTCGGATATTCGACCCCTTAGCGTCAGAGATCCGATGGGATGTATAGGTTTTTTTTTTTAAAGTAAGGTTTACATGATTTTAAATTTATGGTCCCATTTTTTCAACGGTAACTATGTTCAAGGTGTCGAATATCCGATGCATGGCCATTATAAATATAAACTGTTTTAAACATTTCGATGTGTTTTTTGTAGAAGCGACGGACGATATACAAAAATTATTTGTTCCTCGACGGACGTTTTTTAGGAATTGTTTTATTCTTTAACGGGCGGTTGTGGGAATTTTTTTTTCATCGATAGACAGTTTGCCGATAATTTTTTATTCTTCGACTTCTCTCTATTTGAAAAAATGTTGATGCATGGAACTTGATTTTTTAAGACAACCGATTATATTCATTAACAAAGTTTGTGACAAAATGTCAAATAGAAATATTCTGGATCCAAACGAAGACAACTGACAATTGCTTGCTAGACTATGGGATGCAGCGAAATGAAGGGGTGATGGAAAATGTTATTGTTCGTGTACTTAATGCAGGGGATTTAATAGGAGAATAATATTGATCTCAACAGCCACAAAACATTGCAGGGAACATGGACATGCTAAGGGGGGGACCAAATATCGTCCATTTGTAGGTTTAGCATTATAAATTTTATTATATTTGTTTTTTTTGGTAATTGTATGTATTGTTTTTATTTTTCATATATTAATATATATCTATTGATGTTTCCATGTATTTATATTAAAGGAAAGACACCCAAAGCATATTGTCCAGAGGAAGTGCTTTCAGAAAAAGTTCAGGATCAGGATCATGGAGTGTGTATGTTTAACAAAGAACAAGTGATTGATCATATTGAACAAGATGATCATACCGATAATTCCATTGAAGATGATGGTACAAATACATTGATCCATGATTCATTTAATGTTATAATGGATGATGAAGATGATGTTGATAATTAAAATGATGATGACTTTGATGATGTTCATGATAGACCTCTTCTCGATAAGGCATATGAACCCCTTTATGAAGGATCCAAAACAAATCTTCTCTCTACTGTATTGTTGATAATGAACTTGAGGGTTATGAATGGTGTTTCAAACATTGCAATCACATAGATGCTAAGGTATGTAAAATAACCCATCACATATATAGGATCATGATAAAGCTTATATGTATTCCTCTAATAATTGTATTGTTAACTCATTATTGATCATCATACAGATGAAGCATTTTTTGTTAATATTATTTATTTATTACATTAATAAAAAAAAATTGTAGCTTGATAGCTGAATTTTTGTTACCACCATCAAATATTTTACCTCGCACATATCGAGATTTATCTTCCATCATGAAAGATATTGGAATGCATTATGAATAAATTCATGCATGCCCCGATGACCATGTTATATATTATAATCATCATGAATTTGCAATAGAATTTCTGGAATGTCATGTAAGTAGATATCGTATAGATAAAGTAACAAAAAAGGTGCCTCATAAGGTTCTTCGTTATATTCCCATCATTCCACCTTTGCAACGACTGTTCAGGTGCAAAAACATAGCACAATTTATGGATTACCATCCAAGGAACAGAAGTCAAGATGATGTTATCCGAATTCCTGTAGATAGTTATGCTTTTAGAGATATGGAGGAAAAGTGGACTCACTTTAAAGAAGAACCACATAATCTTAGGATTTCTTTGGCAGTAGATGGTGTTAATCCATTTGCACAGATGAAATCCATTTACACTGTGTGGCCTATTTTTGTTATCAACAATAACATTCCTCCATGGTTTTCAATAAAAAGGGAGCACATAATGTTGTCGATGATTATTCCATGTTTTTTTGTCGAAAACTATTTTATTTATAATGTAGTTGTGGCATCTCATTTGTCATATTATGTTTCTTAATTTCATATATATATCTATTATTTTACTCTTGTGCATGGTTTATATATCTTAATGGTTCTCATAATGATATATTGTATATGTACTTCAAGTCAATAAGGTAAGTTCCAAGTCAAAGATATGAATGTATACATCGAACCTCTTATAGATGAGCTACTGAAGTTATGGAATGGGATAACTATGTATAACGTATCTGGACCAATACGACAAAGGCAATTTCAATTCCATGCAATGGTTGTATGGACAATACACGATGCCCTTGGGTTAACTTCATTTTGTGGCTTGTAATTTTAAGTTCCACTTTAATTGCATTTAATGATATGGAGTAGTTAGAATAGTTTATATATGAATATATTTGACATAGATATTACATATCTAAATATTGTAGGTCTTCAAACAAAGGGTAAATTTGGATGTCCAGTTTGTGGTCCTAAGATAAAATATTGTCCTTCAAAAAGATTAAGAAAGGAGGTGTTTGATGAGTATAGGCATTTCCTCTCTAAGAATCATAGGTATAGAACAACTGAAAAAAATCTTTTCAATGATAAATAGGAGACTGCATTAAAACCACGAAGAATGACACCTCACCTTTGGAAGATGCAATACAATAGAAATCATCATCATGGTACGTATGGATCATTGTATATGAAATGTTATGTATTTTAATTTTTATTGTGAGTTGTTTACTATAGTGGCCATATTTGATTTATGATGTAATTTATTTATAAACTAATATTCATGATGTCCATCATGATCATGAAGGCATTAATGGGATTCCAAGAGGAATGAAAGGTTAACTGACCTTGTCTAAATCATCACTGGAGTTCATCGGAGTTCTAAAACACAACTCAAGTGTCTAATTCAGTGTTGACTGAGCCTAAATAACCATGGTAGGTGAGAAATGTGCCTCTCCTGAATACATCCATGAAAACCTAGTGCTTAATTGAATGCAGGGAACTAGAATTGAATGTAACTAACTCCTAACTTAGCTTGACTAGTCATCAACTCAACTCAACTAACGAAGGTTGGTATCGACACTCCCAGTGGCTCCTAATTTGTAGGGATTGATCTAGGAGGCTCCTAAATAGATGCATGCATGTGCATTTAGTGGCAGTAGGCCTCAAATAGTGTTCCCCACACTTTAGTAACTGGAACATGTGCCCCAATTAGGCTAAGTGGACCCAATTGATTAAATAACTAAAAATAGACTGGAAGGACTCTCGATTTAGACATGACTCCTGAATTAGAACTATGATCAAATTGGACAAGGGAGGATTAATAATCCTAACAAATTAGGCTTAGGCATTTGGTTTGGAATGGTTGTTGGATCTAGATCTTGAACCTCATGAGGTTCATCCTCCATAACAGGATCATTATGGTATTGATCCTCTTCATATAAAACTGAAACATGTAATAAATCATCATCATAAAAAATGGGAGAAAGAGTGCTTATACCTTCTTGTGCTTTAGATGGTGGTGCATCATACAACAGATCTTCTTCAAATTGAACATCTTGCTCAATGAATCATTTCCTAGTTGTAACCTCCATCTACTTGTATTCTTTTCCATATTCTTCATATCCCAGTAGAATGCATTCACTACTTTCGGATTGGAAGACCTTCCTCTTGTTAGGTGGTATTCTAGCCCAAGATTTGGAACAAAAACCTATAAAATGAAAGACATTGGGCTTATTCCCATGCAGTGCTTCAAATGGTGTGGCCCCAACCACTGATTTATGAGGCACTATGTTATGGAGATATGAAGCATAGTTTACATCTTCTTCCCAAACAGAAGGAGGGAGATTCTTACCATGGAGAAGGCATGTTGCCATCTTCTTCAGTGATATGTTCTTCCTGTCAACCACACCATTCTATTGTGGTGTATATGGAACTAATTGTTCCATTTGAACCCCCTCTGATTCATAGTAATACTGAAAGTCTCTTTTGATGCACTCTCCTCCTTTATCAGATCTTATGGACTTGATTTTCTTACTGAAATTATTCTTAACCATAGCTTTAAAAAGTTTTAAAATATCAAAAACTTTTGATTTTCATTTCATAAAGTAGATACAACAGTACCTAGAACAATCATCAATAAAGGTGAGGTGATACCTGCAACCAATAATGAAGTTTGTG
This sequence comes from Pseudotsuga menziesii, assembly GCA_001517045.1. Lineage (NCBI taxonomy): Eukaryota > Viridiplantae > Streptophyta > Pinopsida > Pinales > Pinaceae > Pseudotsuga > Pseudotsuga menziesii. The sequence goes on along the minus strand of LPNX010599792.1, from coordinate 791,594 downwards.
GGCATAACTCCAATGACATTACTATGTATCAAATCAAGTATATAGGCAGCTCTATGTTCCTTCCCAAATCCATACCTCATATCTAGATGCTTACCTGCGATGCAACCAGAGCATATTCCATCAGAAGTTTGGATGAGAGGAAAACCTTCAACCATTTTATATTGTGGAGTTATTGGAGATATTTGGAATTGATATGCCAAAATCTCTCATGCCAAGTATTGCTAGTGTTTTTAGCAGGAGACAATAAAAATGTAGGAGGTGAGAGGAAAAAAATGTGAGAACTCATATGCTTTAGTAGAATGATTTACAATAAATTTTTCTATGAGCTTTCGGGTAGATTTTTCTGTGATCTAAACCAAATCTGAGTCGAATGTAACTTTCTTGTGAGAGCCTGTATGGGTCATCTGATAAATAAACAAAAAATTAGCTACAATGGAGGGAAAATAGAGAACATTTTTTAACTCACCATGCTGGATTTTATCTAAACCTCTTCCTGCTGCTGGAATTTGGGAATCATCTCCCATGTGAGCATTAGGCCCTTTAATGGTGTGAGGGTCAAGAAGGATTCTTTGGAGGAAACCATGTGATTGGATTCTCTAGAATCAATTATATATTATGTTGAATGAATAACTAGCTATTCTTCAATGAATGGCACCTTTCATCATCTTCTCGTTGTGGTCCATCATCGGACTTATTTTCTCTTTGTGGAAGAGCAATGTTATTATGCTTTAGGAGGGGAGTCAGCTGGTCAACTTGCTTCTTCATATAAGAGAATTCTAGATGAAAACCCCTCATACAATAGGGACACATCTTATTTTCAAACTTCTTCTTCTTCTTAGAGCTTGAAGCTCCTTCATAACTCTTCTGATTCTCTTTAGGATTCGAATCAACTGCTTTAGGCTCCTTCCCCTTAGATTTCCCTTTAGCTTGATCTTTGGTAGAGTTTGTCACTAGGAGGGATTGATATTTGGAAGTCTTGATGACTCCTATAAGGATAAACTTCTATTGCTCCTATATTAAGGTCTTGAAAAAGGAATCAAATGAGGGAATCTTCCAATTGGGAATGGAAACTCTTTTGGAATGGAATATCGAGATAAATACAAAATACTCAGAGCCTAGTATGTTGATTATGGAGAGAAGATGTTTCTCATCATTTCTTTCTATTCTGTACTATCTACATTGAATTGTAAGAAACTTGAATTTTGTAAAGAATTGTTGGATGGTCTCAAAAATTATGGATGTAATGCTATCAACCCATTCTCCAGAACACGTTCCCAAAGCTCATCTTGTTTTCCAAACAAGACTTCAAGCTTCTCCCAAGATTCCCTGGGAGTCCTTAAACCTTCAAGGTGAAAGAAGAAATATATGTATATGTGAGTACATAGATAACTGAAGGATTCATCTAAGCAATTTAGAAACTTCTTTTTATCAGTTGGATGATGGGGCTCGACCTCCCTTCTAAGTATTACCCTGAAGTATCCCTTGTTGCACAAGGAAATTCTGCATATCTTCCCTTCGATCAACATAATTGAAGGGTGCTAGGATCTGAGGTGTGGAGGGTTAAGCATCCATAATTATCTTTCTGTAAAAGACAATATCTTCACACAATATATGTAGAACCTGTAGAAATTTCACTACAAAACCAAAATTATTTGAACTATGTTAAAATCAATCCTTCCCTCTCAACATGAAAACATTCTCAAGTTTTGTCATGCCTGCACTGCCACTCTCAATAAATTCAGAGGAAGAAAGGCACTCTTTGCGGGACTTCTATGGAAACCCAACTTCTTCTAGTGTTCAATGGAGAGGAGAAAAACTTGAATCTTGCTTGAGATGGCTCTAATACCATGTTAGAATTGTTGTGCCATTTAGATCATCAAGAAACGAGTGCAATCGAATTCTTAATTATTATGTAGTAAAGAGGAATACATTATACGAACTGAAAAACTCAAATCTGACAGGAAACATACAAGTATTTCTCAAAGAATTACAGTATTATGTCCATTAAAGAATTCGGTGTTACAATAGTGTTACATATGGAGGAATTCGAATCGTTAGGGATGAATTCAAATCCACTAACTGAATCTAACTGTATCTAACTGCATGGCTAGCTAAAGATGTCTAAATCACTATCAAATTCCAAGTGGATAACTCCATATGTCTAATTCAATTAATCCATCAGTTATAATGAGTTAAACCAGTCTAACTGTAGTGGTAGGTGAGAAGTAGGTGCAAACTACTGCCTTCCCACATGCATCCAGGAATAACTAGTGCTAACTGAAATGGAGTAGAACTAACTGAATGTAACTGAAGAGTAACTAAGCTTAACTTGTTACCAACTCCCAACAACAGAAGGACGTTGGTGCCAGGACTCCCAGTGGCTCCTAAAATGTAGGGATTGTCCTAGGAGGCGCCTAAACTAATGTAAGTGTAGTTAGTCTTAGTTAGCATCTATCGGTATTCCCCACACTCTAGTGACTGGTACATGTGGACCCATTAGGATAAGTGGACCCAATGGTACTAGTGGACCCAATAATTAATAAAATACTCCTAAGTTAGGCTAAAATAATCTAATAGATAGTTTGATCAAGGGAGGATTATAAATCCTAACACTCCACTAGTACTCTTTCGGTCATTAACACTTCCTTCCCAATCTACATCAGTAAATTCCTTTAGAGCGAAGTTAGCTCTTTTTGGATACCATAATCCATAATCTAGAGTACTGTTTAGATATCCAAGAATTATTTTTACTACAACCACATGTGTTTCTCTTGGGGCTGCTTGGAATCTAGAAACCAAATTTATAGCCTGCATTACATTTTGTCTAGTAGATGTTACATATAATAAACTACAAATAATTGACCTATTCATAGTATGATCCACTTGGAAGAATTCATCACTCTTGCTTAATTTACAACCAATGACCATAGGATTACTAACAGGTTTGGATTCTTCCATTTTCAACCTCTTTAACATTTCTTTGATCTACTTAGTTTGAGAAATGAAAATTCCTTTTTCTGATTGAGATATGTGTAAACTTAGAAAGAATGTTAGTTATTCTAACATTGAAATTTCATATTCTTTCTTCATTTTTGATGCAAAGTTTACACTCAGAATTTATAGATCACTTCCAAATATGATGTAATCTACAAAGACTACCACAATGATCATATTTTCATTTTCAATCTTTATCTACAAATTACTGTGTGTGGCCCCTCTTTTATATCCTCGTTGTTTTAAATAATTGTCAATTTTACAGAACCATGCCCTTGGAGATTGTTTAAGGCCATAGAGTGCTTTCTTAAGTTTGCATAGATAATTTATGTTTTCTGACAAGAGAAAGCCTACACAATGCTCAATATAGACTTCTTCTTCAAGTTCTCCATTAAGGAATGCATATTTTACATCCATTTGATATACTTGTAAGCTTTTGTATCATGAAAAAAGTAATAAATTCCTAGTGGCTTTGAGTCTTGCCACATGTACAAAATTTTCTTCAAGGTCAATGCCTTCTACTTGAGCATAGCCTTTACAAACTAACCTAGCCTTCTTTCTTGTCACGTGACCATGCTCGTTGAGATTGTTCTTAAATATCCATTTGGTTCCAATAATGTTCATATCCTTAGTTCTTGGGACAAGTTCCCAAGTTTGGTTCATTTCTATTTAATCAAGTTCATCATACATGGCACTAATCCAATCCTCACTTTTGCAAGATTATTTCAATTTTTTGGGTTCTGCTATCGAAAGTAGTGCTTGTTCTTCATCAAATAATTTTCTTCTTGTTTTAACTCCTAATTCTCTGTCACCAATTATTTGAATTTCAGGATGATTTTTCTGGACCCACCTAGATGGTGTCTTTGTGTCTGATCTCAGGGAATCTTCATTCTCATTTTCATGTGATTATTCTTCCTCTACTTCTTCTTCTTCTTCTTCTTCTTCTTCTTCATAATTATATTCATTTTGTGTACTTTCTTCCTTTCCCTTATCATCTATTTTTTCATCATCAACAATTTCTTGATTTTGTATTCTTCTTGGTTTAGTATCATCAATAGTTACATTTGCACTTTCTATGATCTTGTGTGACCTTAGATTATAACATATGTATGCCTTTTTGGGTGGAAGAATATCCAATAAATATGCCTTCATAGGTTCTAAATTCAAACTTCCCTAGATTGTGATAATGTCTTTTAATGTAGCATTTACTTACAAAAACTCTAAAATATTTAAATAGAGCTAGTTTTCCTAACCATTTCTCATCAGGAGTTTTGTCACTATTCACTCTAAGTTGTCCTATGTTTTGTACATAGACATCTATATATATTGCTTCTCTCCAATAAACATTAGGAAATTTTGCTTCATTTAGCATAGTTCTAGATGTTTCTTGGACTGTCCTATTATTTCTCTCAGCTACTCCATTTTGCTGAGTATTTTTTGTTGCTGAGAGTTGTCTCTTGATTCCATGCTTTTCACAAAACTCATTGAAATCATTTGAGGTGAATTTCCCACCATTATCTGATATTAGAAATTTAATCTTGTGATTTGCTATATTTTCAACAAGTGCTTTGAAGGCTTTAAATTTTATAAAGGCTTCTGATTTTGCTTTAAGAAATTTCACAAAATTCATCCTTGTATAATCATCGATTAATAACACAAAGTAATATTCACCTTGAAATATTTTAGTCCCTGTTGGTCCACAAAGATTAGTGCGAATTATTTCTAATGGCTGAGAGTTTTTATGTTCTTTTATTTTGAAGCTTGTTGGTATTTGGACACAAAGGATTTCATCTAGAGTCCTTGAGTTGTTCTCAAACTTTGACTTGATAGATTCTTCATTTAGTTTCTTTCTCAAGTGCATACTGTCTTCTTCAATCCTTTCTGATTCTTGTATTCCTATTTTGAGTTGATGTTATAGATTGTTTTAAGCCCTTTCGACTTCTATAACCTGTGTTTTTAAGTTAGCAATCATTCTTTCTGCATCATGTTTTTTCTCTTCAAATTCTATCATGTGAGGTTTTATTTATTATACATCCTTTTATACTTCTCTAATTCTTCAAGAGTATTTATAACTTATGCTTCAATATATACCACATATTCCATTTATTCTTGAGGGATTTCACTTTCAAAACCCATGAATAGGACTTCAACATCTTCACTTATTTCATCATCTTCACTGTCTTCTTTGGAGTATAGGTTTCTCTTATTTTTCTGAAAATTATTCATGTATATGATCCCATTCTTTTGATATTTCTTATTGTTAGGATTATTAATCCTCCCTTTGTCAAATTTCTATTATATTAATCACTGCCTAACTTAAGAACCTTAAATTAATTAATTGGGTCCACTTGGCCTAATTGGGCCACCTGTACCAGTCACTGGAGTGTGGGGAACACTGATAGAGGTTAACTGCCACTTACTACATGTGCATGCATCAGTTTGGGTGCCTCCTATACAAATACCCACATTTTAGGAGCCACTAGGAGTCCATGCACCAACCTACTTTAGTTAGTTGGTGTTAGTATAATTTAGTCTTAGTTAGCCCCTAGTTACATTCAGTTACTTCAGAGTCATTTAGGCTAGTGGTACAAATGCATGGATAATGCATGGTTGCATGGAGAGGAGTGCTTTTCCTACCTACCACACTCAGTTGCATTGAGTTAACTAGCTGTCAGTGGTTGTTGGTGTTATTGGTCATCAGGGAGTTATCTATTTGGAATTCGATATTAATTAGAGACCTTGAGTTAGAGATTCAGTTAGATATAGTCATATTCACTTGGAGGATTTGAATTCATATCCCATGCATTCGAATTATACCTATGTAAACTATTGTAACGCTGGATATTATTATTGTGAATGATACTATACATTTTTCAGCAATACTTTGCTGTTTCCTATGTGGTTTGTTTTGTTCAGTTTGTATCTTCATTTTCCATTCTTTTTTTGCAAACATTATCAGAACTATCTAATTGAATATCTAAATGGAATTCAAATTATAATATGGTGCCAAATCCTTCTTAGGCAGGCTTCATGATTGTTTCTCCCCATCAAACATTAGAAGCAACTGGGTTTCCACAAAAGTCCCCTATGATGATTGGTAGCTCTGGATTTATTCAAAGTAGTAGAGAGGGCATGAGGGAACCTAAAAACATGTTCATGTTGGGAGGAAAAACATGATTCTAATAGTTCATATGTTTTAGTGTGTTATTATAGTGAAATTGACAGGTGCTACATAGCTTGTGAGAAATATTTACAGTCTTCCAGCCATAGCAATTATGAGTTCTCAAAATCCTAAATCATAGATCCTCACAACTTCCAATTACCTTGATTGTAGGATTGATATGTAGCTAGCCTTGCACCAGCATGGCTACCATAGGATCATACATGGATCAGAGGTTGAGCCTCATCAGCCGATAGAGAAGAACACATTCCTAACTTTGTTGTGATGAAGCATTCGGGTACTTAAGTACTTATATTTCTAGAGATCTCCTCTTTCATCTAGAAGGATTGAGGACTCCTAGAGAATCCTGGGAGAAGATTAATAGCTTGGTTAAAAAACAAGATGAGCTTCAGGGACACATTCTAGAGAATGAGTTGGTATCTTTACATCCCATTAGTTTCGAGACTATTAAGCAATTCTCCTCTAAATTCAAGTCTCTAGTGCTCCAATGCAGACAGTGCGGGATAGAGCAGAAGGATGAGCAGAATGTCCTTTCCATACTCATCAAACTGGGTTTTGAGTACTCTGTATATTTCTCTATGTTTTATTCCATGCGGGAAAGCTTTCGTGACTGGAAACTTCCTTCATTAGATTCTTTTTCCGAGTCCTTAATCAAGCAACAAGATAAATTTTTTCGAATGGCAGTCATTCATACTTCCAAGGATCAAGCTCTCTTGGTTACTGACTCTTCCAAAGCACAAGAAAAGGGGAAATCAAAGAAGAAGGAGCCAAAGGTATCTAATTCAAAGCCTAAACAAATTCACCAAGCTTCTGAAGGGGCCTCTAGCTCTAAGAAGAATAAATTTTAAAAGAAGTTATGTCCTTATTATGAAAAGGGATACCATATCAAAGAACATTCTTAAACTCGAGTATGCATAATTATCTCCAGTAAATAAGGGAGGTCTGTTTGTGGCTAACCCATGTTGATCCATAGTGATTTTTAATAGGATCTTCCTTCCAGTGATTAAGTTGTAGTGAAGGAACCTAGCTCTGATACCAATTGTTGGAATATTCAACAATACTGAGAAGGGGGGGTGAATCGTTATTGATAACTTTTAAAAATTTAAACCACTTTTAATTTATTGATTAACACACATGGTCAAAAAAACACACTGAACACAAATTTATCATGCAAGCCCAATTGGGTAAACCACCAACACTTCCTATTACTACAAAATTATATTTTACAAATATTTTTTTCCTGCTACTATAGACAAGGATGGTATTACAACCTATTTACCAGCAACTACTTGAAGGAGGCTATGCCCCCCTAGTTTATCGGCTGCCACTGAAAGGATCCTACGACACCTTATTTACCAACTACCACTGAAAGGAGGCTACGACCCCCTTGTAGGCATGTTTCCCACCCCACTGCATCCAAACCTCCCTTATATGATAATTTGATCTCTGACTATTCTTCAATCGATCTGTCAATTGAAAGTACAAAGAAACTTATTCAAATGTTTAAAACATTGTTTATATACCCTCAAACATACATCTTTATTCAGTAGCCGGATATATTCATCATGACTCTTCACAGACAAATAAGCTCATTTCAAATTACTTATTTGTTCATCATTTTTAACTCTGTTTAATTTATCAGTCACAACCTTCCACATTTTCCTTTCCACAACGCCCTTTCAACAACAGATATTTTATGCATTTTCTATTTCGCATTTACCTTTACGCACTCATATTTCCGCAATTACCTTCCGTTATTAGCTTTCCACAATTGTCTTTCCACAACAAACTTCCCGCAATCAAAACTTCTTCCTTCCACAATTGTAGATTGTGGGTAAGCATTTTGACTTTTCTCAAAAATTACTTCCGTAATTATCTTTCCTAAACAACCTTTCTAAAATCGAAAACTTCTTCCTTTCATAATTTGCAAATTGTGGATTATTGAATGCTTCTGCATTTCAGATTGCGGATTACAGATGTGCCTCCCAAATTTTTGGAAATGGGACTCCGTAAATCTCTTTCCGCAAATCATTTTTCACAACTCTCTGAGACGTCAATTTCTTGCAGATTCTTTCTTGACCATTGATATGAGATCAGATGTGGATCTCACTATAAATTTGTGGACCACTCTTCAACCATAGATCTATTACGGGCTATCTTCTAACCATTGGATCTTTATCAACCGACATAAATAGTGGAATTGAACCGGTATTGAACTGAATTTCATAAAAAATATGCACCCGCATAGTTTAATTAACACCCTGCAACTTCACTCAGCGGAATAAGTTTCTACAATTGATATTCCTTGGCGATCGTGCTCATCCTTCGATGGAGCGACGATTATTTTCCAATTCTGCTGCTTATCTTGACTATTATCTTTCATGTATTTTCATGTAGTGGAATTGCTGACAACCGTTAGATCTAAGTTCATCTTAGATCCAATAGAGGAAATTTCAACTCAAAATGGGCCTCTTAAAAAAATTAATAAAATAATAGTTAAAATAATAAAATAATATTTATTAATTTTGGAGGAAGAAAAGAAAAAACTAATTTTTGTTATATTTTTGACATATCTCCCCATGTTTTTACTCAAATTTTGATTGGGAGAGCTCGTTGGTTGTGGAATTAAATTTTGCATCCAACGAGTACCCACTCGGCATACTTTTGATAGACCCTGCAACCCCAAAAACAAGAAATACATGGAAAACGTGATGAAATAAGGAAGGATGGTATGAAATACTTTTGTGACCATTGAAAGAGCTCTCTCTTATATATTGAAAAAATATGTCAATTGTCTTTCCTCAGTCCTCTCATCTCTTTGGGAGTCTATGATCCATTCGGACCAATTGATCTTATGGTAGAGAGAATGGAATTGGTCTGTGTTCTATTAACCTTAGTTCTATTGGTTATAACCATTCCTTTTTTACTGGTCTATTAGACAATCAGGACTCTAATTATGAATAGGGGAATGACAGACCATAGAGACTAGATATGGTTGTACATGTGAGAAAGTGAGGTTGGGAAGGATGAGAATCTTTACTCACTTATTTTGTATGCTCACTAGATGCTTGAGAAGCCACATATAATTTCTACTTGGAATTGAAAGGAAAAAAATGGTTCAGACTCCTATTCACACATTAGCAAGTGTATGGAAAGATGGATTGCGTAAGGGAACCATGGATTGGTGAAGGGAATGCCTGAACCTAGAAGTGTATTTTCTAAGGAAGGTATTTTTGGTGATAGGATTGTGAGGAATGACTGAGATTCATATAGAAGAGTCAATTTAACATATGGATAATAATTGAGAGAAAAAAAGGGTTCTAGTATGGGAGAAAAAACCATGTGAGTGTTCTTCTCCCCAGTGGCCTCATATCCCAACTGAGGGGTGGCCTCTCAACATAAAGATTATATGTTGTACAAAGTGTCTATGGTTTGGTGGAACGTTGCTCACACATAGTTAGTTGCTTGGAATGATTTCGTTTAAAGATAACAATTTCATGTATAGTGTGCTGAAGCAATGATTTTAACATTATCTTCCTATGAATGAATTTTTGCTTATTCGTGTGAATGAATATGCTTAACTATGTTGATGTATGTCTATGAAATTTTTTATTTCCATTGTCTTTCCTTTCCTTGCTTATGTACACATCTTGTTTATGATGTTGTAGTAAGGCCCTCAAGGGGATAATGAGGGCATGAATTCATAAATAGTTTTCCCCTCATTATTGAGGGATGAGGGCATGACAGATTGGATTTAGGGGCTTGAGTGAAATATCTGGTTGTATGAGTTAGAATCTAAGGAATCATAGGTGCATAATTATGCAATATTTCGTCCAATGAATTAATGAAAGGGAAATATTCTAGCCATACAATGCGATCTCGGATTAAATCACAATTGTTTGCTTAGAAGGGCCCCATCCGTGTCCAATTGTCAAGAGAATTGTCAAGGATGATGGAGGAATTACCGATATCTAATTAGAGATATCTTAAATTATGATTCCGAGACGAGATTAATATTATCAAACATCCAAAAAAATTTAATAAGGATGGAAGTATTTAAGCTAGCGAAAGATGAATACCTTTAATCAACCAACAAAAAAATGTGAATATTATGCATGTTTTATTTTTATTATTACCCCTTTAATTAGTTTGACATTATTGCATATCTTAACTATATATTATGATTCAAACATATTAAAAATATATTATAAAATTATTCTCCACAACCCTTCCTATACTATACAAGAGGTGTGTGGTGGAAATGTCCTTAACATTGGCACTAGCTTTACATCGAGCTATTAACAGGAGGTTTTTAATAAGATGCAAATGCTACCTTATAGTGACCAAATAATGCTATTTATTTCCATTTAAAAATAGTCAACAACATTTCAAAATCTTCTATAATATATCACCCAAAAACTAAATAGATCCCTCCATGATCTAAGTGTAACCTTCCAGGCCAACCACTCATGATGTAGTAAAAACTTGGCCACAAAACTTTCTTGCATATATTTATACATTAGAATCTCTAAAAAATTAAAGTGGCCAATGAAATTACATGTAATTGTTATGTAATAAATCATGACTACTAATATATAAGCTCATATTTAGGCTATTCAAGATTATTCTTAGAATTGATGAATAACTTCATTCAGTCCACACTTTGACTTATCGTATCCACACTTTACATGCTTATCATTATTATGAAAATGCTAAATATGAATGCTTGAAAATATACACAATAATAAAATTTTTATTTAAGTAACTTTAAATTATTCAATAAAATTAAGAGAGAATATAAAAATATGGTCTCAAGTTTCTCAAAAATTTAATCAAACCGAAAGTCATAAGAAAGAACACACAACTTTATGAACTATGATGGAAATTATAAAATGTTAGAAAATTTAACCTTATAAGACGTTTGATGAAGCATTACATAGATAATGAATACTAATGATGATAATTCCATTCACTATGAGATCTTTTTACTATTTTATACATTCTAGAGCCATTTTACTCTCATTCATGGTATTCAATGTTAATAAGCCAACTCGAGTAGTATATTCTCATAGGTTGTTGTTATTGCATGTGATTGGTTAGAAAAATACATAAATAATTTGATTACATATGTTAATAGCACTAGCCCTTAAGGAAAATGTACAAACCTAAATTGAGGCTTCTCAACAACAATAAAAAATCACTAACTTAATATGAATACAAAAACATGTATATTGATAGTTAGTGCAAACTCTTGAGAGGATGGCTTTTGTGTGCACTTCTTACTATGGGTCTCAATATCTTGAATGATGTCAATTTTTGGTTTGGTTTAAGAAAATATGAACAATTTTTTTTTTTATAAAACGAGGAGTTATTATAAAAAAAAAACTCTATGTTATTATAATGGGTGAAAAGGCCTTATAAAGTAAGCCTAAAAAGTCTAATAATTAGACCAATTATAAAAGTGAGTGAAACATAAAAAAACCTAGATTAAGTTTAAGATATAAATATAAATACAATTAGTAAAGTTAATAAATACCAATCATGTGACTAGTGAACAAATTTAATAAAATGAACTTTTAACATATTTATGAATGTGGAAAAGTTTAATAATTATATCTCTTTAAATAGTCGAGTTAACATATTTATCAATGTGAAAAAAGTTTAATAAATGGATAACTCCTTATACAATTGATATTGAAATGGTAAAATGGTTGGAGTTTCTAAAAAACACCCATTCTCTTACAAAGATTCACTTACAACCATATATGCATCATGACACATTGCTTCATGTCTTGCATAGAGGAAGTTGGGAGGAAGGAAAGTCCTAAGGGTCATCTTTTGGCCCTTATGTGTTGCCTTTTCCATTTGTGGGTGCTACGCTAGCTTCCTGAAAAGTAAGTTCATTCAACCTAAGGTTGTTTTTTTAATTGAAACAAACACATTGTCTTTTTTGGAAAGAAAAAATACCTTTATAATAAATATATTTATTTTTAGTTGAAATCCCTCAAAATTACTAAGTTGAAATACCCATAAACCTAGATCTCTTTTGCATTTTTCTTAATCTAAATGCCATTAACTTCACTATGGGTAAAAACTAAACTATATACAACACTTTTATTATTATGAGCGCCAATGTTTACTTTCCCATATATCAATATTAAAACCTTCGATTAGATATTAATGAAGTAACCAAAGCTTCAGCATTGTTTGTGAGTTGGGCACCGTTTTTACATACATGCAACATTAAAGATCGAAAAGTTGGGCACCCAAGTTGAAATTTCTCAACAACCCAACACCAACATTAAAAATCGAAAAATCCAGCCAGATAAAACACTAAAATACCATGTACAATAAGTTTTATCATATCATGTCATTTAAATTTAAGTTTATCAACAACTTCAATGCCAATGGGACCTTTAAACCATTTGACATCAATTTCAACCTTCACTTTACCTCCATATATAAATCCATCCTGGGAGTCGACGCAAATAGCATGTTACTGCTAAACCCTTGGATCATCAATGGCAACCCTCGCTGGGTGGTTTGGACAGGGCCAGCTATGATTCCACAGTTACGTCCAATGATTAGCCTTCAGCCCATTCCCAATCCGGCCTTCACCGGCCGATCACTTAGGATTTTAACTTACAACGTGGTGGCACAAATTTACGCTTCTCCGAACTGGCACAGTTTCTGTCCATACAAGGCGCTCCAATGGGAATATCGTAGAGAAAACTTGAGAAACGAAATATCTGGATACGGAGCTGACATTATCTGCATGCAGGAAGTTCAAAACAACCATTATAGAGATTTCTTTCGTCCAGAATTTGACAGAAAAGGGTACGAAGGATTTTATCGGGAAAGAAATGGCATAAATGAAGAAATTGATCATGACAGAAATGAAAAAATTGATGGCTGTGCGATTTTTTATAGACGAGATCAATTGACGCCACACTTCCTTCACGAAAATGCCCTTCTGATCACATTCCAGTTTTGGTCGAGTTTAGCTGCATTCCACTTTTGGTCGAGTTTAGCTGCAACTCATGAGTGTTTCTTCGTTTATTAGCGAGTAGTATAAGACAGTAGTTTAGGTGTTGAAGATATAGGTGTTAAATGCTAACGTTGCATTTTGTTTGGTTCTTTTATTTGCATTACATTTTCTTTGGTTTAAGTTATTTATTTTGTTATAATTATAATATTTTGAAATAAAAATAGTGATATAGAAATATAATATTTATTTATGAATTTGGTTTATAAATCAAAACTATAAATTAATATATATATAATTAAATTTTTATTTTAGTGTATTTTTATATCTATATATACTAATTATATGCAAATAAATATTTATCATAAAATTCCTTTATGATCTCTTAATATTGATTTATTAGCAAGTATATCTATGAAGTGGAACTATGCATCCAATATATTATTATAATACTATATTTTCATTTATATTTTGTTATTTATACCATTTTGATCAAAATATTTTAGAATAAATTACAAAATTTTCAAATAAAAATAATAATATAGAAATATGATATTATTTATAAATTACTTTAATAAATCAAATTATATATATAATTCCTCTCTATGTGTGAGTCATAAGTAGTATCTAGAAGAAGTTGAAGCTTAAAAAGTATTTTAAAATTTGTATATAGCAAATTTGGATTTAATGTTTTCCAATAAGGTTAGCTAATTTAATAATTAATACAAATTCACATTTTAAAATATATATATTTTTTTATATATCAAAATTATATATTTTAAAAAAATGGATAAAAAAAATTGAAATCACACATTATATAATTATAATTTATTTGCTTTTAATTATAAAATTTGTGATTTCAATTTTTTAACCAACATTTCTTAAAATGGAAAATTTTGATGGTATAAAAAGATATTTATATTCCAAAATGTGAATTTGTATTAAGTTGGCTAACCTTATTCAAAACATTAAATTCATAAATTAATAAATTATAATTATAATTCAATTATTAAATTTTTAATTTTAGAATTTTTATGAAGTTAATAATATGAATGAGATAGAAGCAGATTTATTTTGGAAGGCTTATGTACTTCTTGTAGCTTAAATCTCTTATATGTAAATTATGGTTTAATGATGACACAACTTTCATGTATGTTAGAATAATCCGTCAGGATTATTGTAAATAAATAAAAAATAGGAATATGAATAGATAGGAAGCCAAACCGGCTGAGCGGAAGGTGAAACCCAACTGCCATGAGATTTGTATAAGTATAGGCTTTTGCATTGGAATAGTTTATCTATTGGGAGTTATTACCAACAAGTGGTATCAGAGCAGGGTTGTCTGCCATAACTCCTGCTGCATTTCTGCCCATTACTAGCATTCTGCTTGCCAGTCCATTGCTAGACTGCTCCATCAGTCTGCCAGTGGAGTCGCATGCAATGTATGCGTTACTCCATCTGCCTGAGTTTATTCTCTGCTAAATTTTTTGAATTACCTAACCCTAATTTGTAACCACGCTCTCCATTTTGTTTGTATGCTGCGATTTGTGAGTTTATTCTCTGCTAAACCGCTTGAATTATTATTAACCCTAATTCATACAAACAGTCTCCTCAAAAGCTTTGCCTTGGAACCTGCAAGCTCAAATCGTGTTTCATCGCCATCCATGTCTTTTCGTGCAGATTCACTTCCTGCAATCAAGTTACTAATGCTCCGCGTTTTCATCCTTCTTGGTTGATTTCCCTCTGAGCTGCATTTACGATTCCCATAAGAGCTGCTATAACGCACTCTCTTGACACCTGACTTACTCACTCGATCAATATGACCTTCTGGTGTGGATATGGACTTTCCGAAGCCCTGCTTACCTACAGATGCAATTTGAGTGCCTAAAACCTCCACAGAAATCTTACCAGAAGATACAAGTCCCTTATAAGCTTGAATAGCAGATGCTTGCGCACAAACTACGGTGATTTCAAGGTTGCGTTCCATATGGGGAGATTCAGCAAAACTCCGGATAGTTGAAAGGAACCTTGAGGGATCAAATGAATATATGGCATGGGAAATGTCTGTATGGTTATTCACAATTGCGCCCTAGTGTATTCGTTCCTGAACCAGCTTGTCCTGCCTGAAGAGACCGCTGGCTACGTGGAGGAGAATGCCTAGAGGAGACCTGTGTGAAGCCTGAGCGATAGACTCTGGATTGAAGCCGCCTGAAAGTTGAAGAGCCCGAGCTGCGACTTGGTTATTCTCATATTTTGTGAAGTCACGTTGTGAAGTCACGCTGTTGCAGAGGAGAGTCACGTTGGTTACTCTCATATTTTTTGTGATGTGAATGAAGTGTTTCTCTTCAAAGTGAACTCGTGCTGCATATTTTGACGTTGAGATGAAACCCTAATTCTGGCTGGAGCTGTGATTTCATGAATCTGAAGACTGATATGTATTTGCGTTCCACAAATCTTTGTGATTGCTACCAGCGTGAAGACTTGGAGACTGCCAGACTGCCTGCATTGGAGGTTGAAGAAATAATATATGCATTGTGTATATATTATTTTGATGTGCTGGAGAAGAGTGCTGCAACTTCATACAAAAACCCTAGTTTATATGTGTTGAGCATATGCTGCTCTACCAACAGCGTGGAGTTTTCTAATTTTTATGTGCTTCCAGTGCTGTCTAATGTATGGGGCTGTGTATTTGACTAAATGGAAAATGATATGCTACATATGAGCTCGAGCTATTTATATTGAAGGCTGTGAATTTGAAGGGTAAAATTGCTGGTGTTTTTGTAATTATTATGCCAGTCTTAACTATAGAATTGGAACGATGTGAACTTCTCTTTTGGAACTTGTTGTGATCTTCCTCCAACATTGTGATAAATTTGAAGCTAAAGCTACTACAATATGAAGAGTTTCGTTTTGCCTCAGCAAGTATAGTTGCAACCAAGAGCTGCCTTGTCTCTCTTAGTATTGCACCCTTGTTTCTTTGTGTGATGCATGCATGGTGCATTCTCTTGACATCATTGTGGATTCTATTGAAATAGGAGAGTGCTATCTCCTCGCTGAGTGAATAGATTTCAGAGAGTTGTGACTTTTTGAATATGGATGCAAACTCCATTGTGTGAAGATTGCTGCTGCCATCTCAAGAGTTCCTGACAATTGCTGGTAATAATTGCTGTTGCTAATCACTTGATTTTGCAGAAGTATATAGTTTGGTGCTTGATTTTTTTTGTGCACCTATATCCTTTGCACACTAATATATTAGCTTCTGGTAATCTGTAGAGTATATATTGTATAACAAGGAATGCTGCTGTGTATTTGAAGCTCATATATTTTGTATACTGAAGAAGCTTGTGTATGCTCACCTGAAGCTTGCATTGTATTCACCTTGGCAGAGACTGTAGACCTGCAAGGTTATTATTTTTCTGTTTCTCATTGTAAATTACACTAACAGTTGTAAAGATGCACTCTTTGGCATCTAGTATTGGTGTTGCCCTAGCTGGCAAAGACCAATCCAAAGACCCTTCCAAGGGAGACTGCAGCAAGAGAGGCAGAGGGGGCAGAAACAACTCCAAAAAAAGATCAAAGTGCAAGCGTTATGGAAAGACTGGGCACACATCAGATCAGTGTTGGGATTCATGGGACTCCATCAAAGACAAGCACAGCCAAAAGAAAGATGATAATAAACATCAAGATGCTAGTAAATCTTCTGATTCTGCTCATTGTATTGTTGCAAACTGTAATCTTGGAATTAATGAAATGACTTCTCTCTCATCTTATAAAGATTGTTGGCTGCTTGATACTGGTGCAACATCACACATGACATTTAGAAAAGACTGTTTTGAAGAACTGAATGAATCAATAGATGGCATAGTGTACTTTGCAGATAAGTCAAGTATTAAACCAAAGGGAATGGGCACCATTCGACTGAAGATGCCTGGATTTCCTGATTTCTTGTTGAAGAATGTTCTATATCTTCCAGAGTTGCAGAGGATCCTGCTGTCCTTGGTGGAGATTCAACAACAAGGCCATTCCATCCACATGTTTGATGGAATCGTTGAAATAAGAAAGTCCTCTGACAACCAAGTCATCATGACTGGATATGAAGATGGGAAGCTACTGAAGCTTAAGGGTTCATCCTCAAGATTTCAGAACTATGCCTACCTCTCTCAGCATGGAGAAGGTAATATGTCATCTAGCTCATTGTGGCATGCAAGATTTGGTCATCTAAATTATAACAGTCTTCATTTGTTGAGAAAGAATGGTGTATTTGGCTTTGTAGAGCCCTCTACTGGGTCTCCTTTAGCTTTTATTTACAGTCAAGAATTTAACTATATACATATACAGTTTAAAAATCAAAATGCTATTTTATCTATTCTAACAATTTACTCTTTAATTGTGCAGGTAGCAAGGATGATTACAACATATAATCCTTTAATATTTAATAAACATAATTTGCCATATGAACTTTTAAAATTAAATAAACAGAATTGCCATATAAACTGCTGGAAAATACCTGTAGGTAGCTAGTAGATCCACCTTTGATGCTGTCCTTGCTTGCTGTTTTCCCTTGCTTTTCCCTGCAGCCAAAAGACCTTCCCCAAGTTCTGAAACTCAACCAGCCCAAACTAGTTTTTCCACCCTGCCAACTGGCGAGGTCTCGCCGACCACCCAGCTCCAAAGGTACCCCTTTGGACCCCCGAGCCCAAACCGAGTACAAGGCCCCCAGCTGTTGTATCCCCTCAAAATATCCAACAAGAAACCCTTCTTTGCAGCTTTCTCTCCCAAACTCTCCAAAAAACTAAGCATAAGAATCCCCCTCTCCTCCCTCCTTTCTCCCTTTTATCTCCATGTTTTCCAACCTCCCCCATTACTACCCCTATCTTTATCATCAATTTTATCCAACCCCCTTCCATCCACCATTTGGACTTGGATTAATTTGAATTAATTTAAGTTGACTTGGAAATTTTAAATATTAATTTAATATTGCAAGGTGTTGGTTGGGTCATTTCCCAACCATAACTTTTAATTCAATTGACTTTAAATCCTTTTTATTTATTAAAACATATCCTTACTCTTTTCAATATTTGACCATAAATAATAAATGTTATATATTGTTTACACTTGCACACTTCACTAAATTAATTTTAATTAATCTTAATGATCATTAATGGAAATATTTACCACCTTCACTTAGCCAAACCTTAATTATAGTTAAACTTAATTAACATAATTCATAATTAGTTAACACTTATAAACAAGTTAATATTACCCTTAGTAGGACTAACCAATCGACATTCACACTCAATTGACATTTATTATTCAAGTTAATAAAAATATTATTAAGAGACCTTAACATTATGAACATTTATTTAAAACTTACAATCAAATTAATAGCAGTCTTATCAACACTAATTAACCCTAATCATCATTATTAACTTTAATCGACATCATTTACATTGATCAACAGTAGTTAATTATTAACGACAGTAATTAATATTAGGCGACACTATTTGACATTATTACTCAACAACATTTCATGTAATTTATAGTATGTAGGCGAGTTATGTAAGCGTAGCTACTTCTTACATTCCTCACGTAAGTACACTAAAAGTAATAATTCACATACATCAATCATAACCAAGGAACTTATTATTTACCGACACATGTTTTAGAATAGTTTACAAGTTTATGATCCATTAGTTTACTGAAATCCGTGTCACGAAAATTCATACATCATTGATTTACGACACATACTAATCAATGGTTTCACACACCTACAGTTAGATCTTGTTTTCACCCCTACTTCTCGCTACATCTATCTACCTACATCATTACTAACTTCCACATCCTATCCTGTCCTCTGCTGGACTACCCTGGAATGTCAAGCCATGACCGGTTCCAGCTAGAACCCGTAAGCGGAAGTGTCGACCACATCGACCAAGATTCCCCAGCAGGCAACAACTAGTCATCATCACACACCTTGGGGAGTGCGCCGTAGCACAGCCCTCCCATGACTCTGGGTTTCGGGGATAAACGGTGGGTAAATCCTCCACCCCCCTAATCGAACAAGGGACTATGTCTACTCGACATAACAACAGCGTGGCACTTGTACTCGGTCTGTCATCGTATAACCAATCTGGGCGGTTGAGTTTTCTTGGAACTCTACCCCACCCATGTCATAACATACATCATAATAAACATCATAATAACCATATGAAAGTAATTAATGCATCATTCACATACCATTTTATCATTAGAAGTCCATGTCCCCGAGGTCCTCCCACCTCGTAGGATCTAGCTATCACTTAGCCGTTTCAACCTGTAAGTTAGTCCTCGACATACAATATAGGATATCGTGCATAATCCTCGATATGTACACATATATCTCATCATAATATGACAACAATAAACTCATTCATTTGCCATGCACCTGGCATAACATTCATTATTTCAACATATATCTGTAACGGTATCCACGTACCCATCATTCAGTAATTTCCATATATTTGACATAATTAACACATGATACATATCTATACATGACTACCGACCATAATACTATCATCACACACACACATATATATATCGGCAAAATAATAGAACCATATGTCCACAGTGTCGTCAAACCGACGAGGTCTCATAATCAAACAAATACAACATATAATAGTAGTTCAGGTAGAAATGTTAAAACGGGGTGTTACAGGCTTGCCCACCATTCCTAAAGAGAAGAATAAATGTGATGCATGTATTTTAGGGAAACATAGTAAGCTGCCATTCCATGAATCTAATTTCAGAGCAAGTAGGAAATTAGAGTTAGTACATTCTGATTTGTGTGGCCCAATGCCAACTCCTTCAGCAAATGGGAACAAGTATTTTATGACATTTGTTGATGACTACTCAAGAATTTGCTGGACATACTGTTTAAAGACAAAGTCAGAAGCATTTCAAACATTCAAAGACTTTCATGCATTGATTGAAAAACAAGCACAATAAAAAATTGGTACACTTCGTACTGATAATAGAAAAGAATACACCTCAAATGCTTTTGAAGCTTATCTTCGCCAACATGGAATTGCACATCAGACTACCGTTCCCTACAATCCTCAAAAAAACGGTGTAGCAGAGAGAATGAATAGAACCATAATGAATATGGTTCGCTCAATGATGTTTTTCAAGAATGTAAAACTAATGTTTTGGGGTGATGCAGTAAAATGTGCAGCATATTTGAGAAATAGAAGTCCATCAAATGCACTTGATAACAGGACTCCACATGAAATGTGGTTTGTTCATCTCCCTTCAGTCAGGCATCTCAGAGTTTTTGGTTCCACCTGTTATGCCTTGATTCCGAAGGAGCAAAGAAACAAGCTTGGTGCTCGAAGCAGAAAGTGCATTTTCCTGGGGTGTGAAGAATACTCCAAGGCATACCGTTTGTATGATGAGGTAAACAAGAAATTTGTTATTTCCAGAGATGTCATTTTTCTTGAAACTAATAAAAATGACCAGTCCATTGAGAGACAGCTTGATCATCTGGAAAATTATCCTCATCTAAAGAACTATTATGAAAATGAATATGAAATTCCAAACCTTGAAGGGGGGATTCCTGTTCTGGATCAACCTTTGGAATTTCCATATGAAGCACCAACTCCCCCGAATGAAGAAGTTCCTGCTACTTCACCTGATCAAGAGATTCAACTGGATGACGTGATTGAGAGAATCGAAAGACTCTCAATCAATGATGAAGCACCACCAGCTGATCAAACAGGACCATCATGGAAGATTCCTAAATGGGCCACAAAGACACTTGAAAGTGTCCATCAGGATGAAGTTGGAAAGACGGGAACGAGAAGTTTGAAAAGACATGGAGGAGAAGCAGATAATTCAGGTGATGACATGGATGTATCATTTGATTGTGAATTTAATTTATCTGCTAACTTTAAACCAACTTCTTTTGAAGAAGC
>LPNX010599792.1:724731-769494 GCA_001517045.1 Pseudotsuga menziesii | reverse complement strand
GAAGCCAAACCGGCTGAGCGGAAGGTGAAACCCAACCGCCATGAGATTTGTATAAGTATAGGCTTTTGCATTGGAATAGTTAATCAATTGGGAGTTATTACCAACAATGTAACATAGCAAAAATTATGGAGCTTAAATCTTTCATATGTAAATCATGATTTAATGATAGCTCAACTCTCATTTAGCATAGCAAACAATGTCCAAATTTTATTGATTTTTTAAAATTTTAATTAATTAAGTTTTAATTTTAATCAAAATAAGTATCTTTATTTTTTAAAACTTATATATATATATATATTGCTAAGTAATTAACTACTCTTAAATATCTATAACAACTTCTTCCAAACTTAATAAAATATTCTAAACAATAAATCCTTCATATTCTACCTAATTACTTAATTAGTTAGTTCTACCTAATTAGTTTTTTCTACTTAATTAGTTTTCCCTTGATGATTAAAACAAATCCCCACCAAATTCATAAAACAGTTGCAAACGCCTTGCCAAAAACTCCATTTGTCACCTTTAAGTCCGAAGAGAAAAGATGAATCATACATCTACAAACCTCCATAAAACAACCAAAAACACTAAACCATGTGTAAAGCATGATCTACCCATAAGACCTTTAAATAAATTGAACTCTCCATAGAGAGATATTTAAATACCACAAGTAGTGTTAGAATGATGTGACACACCAGCTTAATGTCAATCGCAAAAACTTTGATATGAATAAGTATCCACGGTTATGATATGATATAGGAGCCCCCACCTTTTTATTTTAATGTATTATTTAATCATAACCACTACTATGTTGGCTAGATGATCAACTTTATAATTGCAAATTCACAATACATTATAAAAGTCAATTGCTTCAAATTCCTTTCAAATCCCTTTAATTTTGATGATGAAATATTAAAAAAAAAAACTAATTATTGATATTAAATCTACAACTATTTTTACTTGTTTATTTTCTTTGCTTTTGGAAAAGTTTAGGGTTTTAAAAGGATTCTATTGCCTCTATCTAAGTAATTTATATTTTCCCAGCAACATTTATTTCCACTTTTCTTTCAAAATCTAAATGATCTCATATTTTTTTATCATTAATTAAAAATATTTTAATTAATAAAATAATTAACAACTATAATCACGTTTTTTTATTTTTAATTAAAAATATTTTATTTAATGAAATGATTAACAACTTGAAAGATTAAAATAATTTTTAAATTAAAAAGATTTTCCTTATAAAATATATAATAAATGGTAAATAAGTATATTATTAAAACACTTTTTACATAAGATTATCTTTTCAAAACTTCATAAATATTAACTTTAAACAAAATTAATTAATTAATACAATATTTAAACAATTTTTAATAAGTAAATAAATTTTTAAAAAAATAATTAATACAATATTTAAACATTTTTTAACAAATAAATACTTAAAAAAACATGACAAATATAAAATAATACCAAACAATCATTTTTGTTTTTAAATAACTCTATTACATAATTTTTGAATTTTTTTATTACATCATTTTTATTCTTTTAACATGGTAACGAAAAATAAATCCAATGTTTCTATATTTTGATCCCATAATTTATACAACCTCTGAAGGGGAAGAAAAAGAAGCCCAATGTTTGGGATACACATTGGGATACGAGTCTTGTCACTCTCATCTATTATTACATCCTTTTTATTTCTTTAACATGGTAAGGAAAAATAAATCCAATGTTTCTCTATTTTGATTTCATAATTTATACAACCTTACAAGGAAAAGAAGCCTAATGTTTAGGATACCAGTCTTGTCATTCTCATCTTTTCAAAAAAAAAGAATGATTTTCATTTTGTGGAAAAACATGGCAAAAGTGTGGCCTAGTTGCCGTAGTTGCCTTGAATGGATTGAAACGATTCCAAATAATTAAGTTATATATATATATTAAAAGAATAATTTGAATTTGTGTAATTGAGTAATTTTATATTATATTTATATATATATTATTTTATTAATATAATTATAAAATTTTATATGATAATGGATAATTATTGTCAACATCTATTAAGAGTAATTAGTTTATGGAACTTTAAGATTAAAGAAAGGAATTATTTAAATTATTATAGATTTGTGTTTCTTATGCTCAAAAATTTTTCAAAGAAGCATTCCTAGATTGTTATAGTTTTGGCATGTTAGAAGGTTAGGGAGGTTTGCATTATAGCAAAGATTATGACATTGTGATTTATGTGGGTGTATGTCGCGCACTATAACAATAAAGCTAAATTTATATTTTAAAATATATGATTTGAAAGTTTAAATTTATATTTTAAAAATATTTTATTTGAATTTTAAAAGTATTTAAAAGAATTTTTAACTAGTTGATGAAAATATATATTTAAAGTTATTATATTGGTTTTTCACTTTTTAGTAATAAATTTACATTTATTTTATAATTTTTATTTATTTATGATGATTATTATAAAATCAATTTTGGTTTATTGATATTAAAAAAAAGAAGAAATCATTTGGTTTTCTTTAAAAAATCATTTAAATGTTCAAAAATATCGAAGAGAAGCATTTTTAGACTACTATAAGTGTATTTTTTTTCTAAAGAAAAAAAATCTTGATATTCATTAAGAATAAAAGAAAAATAGTACATACATACGTTGCTTGTCAATAAGTTTTTGACTATCAAAATCATCAAAAAAATTTAGCGAGACTTACAAAACAGTCTCAAGACCTAAGAAGCAAATCCAAAAACCTACTTTCAAAATATTCAAGAGTTCCTCTCTTTTCATGGTCCCTTACATAAAAGACTAAGTTTATACCAAACACGAGTCCAATTTAATCTAGCATCTCCGAGCCTTCCATTAAGATCTTTCTTTCTTGCATTTCTTGGAGTAGGATATGGTGGTGGGTTGCCTCGGCAAGGAGGGGATGATGGTCGATCGACCGTAGAGGAGTAGATGGTGGGGGAGACTATGGTCGATCGGCTCCTCTGGGATGAGGATGAGATGGAGAAGAAGGTGGTGGTGGTACTGGTGAGTTATCTCTGTTAGGAGGAGGAGGAGGTGGTGGTGGTGGTGAGTTAGCTCTTTTAGGAGGAATAGGAGGTGGTGAGTCATCTCTTCCAAGAGGAAGAGGAGCCATTAGATAAGGATGACGTCGAGTACCACTATCCTCATCATTGAAATATGAAGAGCTATGAGAAGGTATCCACCTTTGTATTAGGTTGGAGGTATCGACAATACGACACATCAATGACATTATATCATGTGGGATGTTCCTCCATGATGATGAGAAGTCTTGGGTCCATAGGATCTGGTTGACCTAAGCAGGGCACACTCCTTATTGGGCCAATGGTGTAGATAATTGATCTTACAAATCCTGGTGGAATCTATTATCTATCCTGCATCATAGGATGAGTCTCTATAACTAAGTCACATCCTCAACCTTATATATATCCTCGTATTTCTAGGGAGGTGCCTTCCCAACATAAGTATCAATATCTGCAAAATAATACATAACAAATTAGAACAATTTAAAGAAAATGTTGTAATAAATTACATGTGCTTTAAATTAGACAATAAAATGCAACTAGCTTAATCAAAACATAGCACTAGTATTATCTCGATCATGTGGTGGCTCATCCTAGGTAAATATGATGTTGGTACATCCTTGCAAATATAACAATGCTTATGGGTATGGCACAAGATCCATGATGTGATCTTCCTCACTAGGAAACAACTCCAATATCTCTTTAGTGATCCTACATGGGAACTATGCATGGTCCCTCTTGGGAAACATCTACCCCCACATGTGAATCTACTCCTCGGTCATCGACCTAGAAGGGTGTAGGTAGAATGATGACTAAATGACTAGAAACCTCTAAAAAAATAAAAGAAAAAAGAAACTTAGAAGCAAATGGGAAGCATGTCCTCCCATAAAACATGGCACAACATTGATCCAGAGGAAAAAAAAACTATCACCAAAAAATGGCAAACTACCTAATGCATTGGGGACTCTACACTAAATAATCAACATAATATAACACCTATCAACTAATGTATTTCCCATAAGTAGTGTAGTGGGACACTGTCATGAACAAACGCAAGAGGCACCTTATAACCTTCTATGCACCAAAAGAATTTATGCACTACTCGCCACCAACTACGTGGAAGTTGTTAAGGGTAGTGGAATCCTTCCTAACATATATCTAAACGTATACTAGTTGATTGGTTGTTGCAATGTTAGATTGGACATTGAGGAAATGGAGAGGATAATCCCCCCTTCCAGATAGTCCAGTAATGAAATAAATGTCCTCCTCTATGCGACAGAAGCATATATCAAGACCCTCCTTAAACGCTTGTCAATGTTAATCTCAATGAAAGATCAACAACCTCAATAGTTGAGTGGCCCCTCAGCAATGTACCCTCCTCCTAATACTTGAGGAGGCCAACAATCTATAAGAGTGCACATGCATGTGGTATAATAGGGTGAGGGAGAAAACTTATCTCCCTCTCTTGGGTCTCCCACTCATGTACAATATTTTACAAGTCAAGGAACTATTCAACGATGATTTTTGGGGTGAATTATAGCCCATTGGTGAATTTTAAGGGGTGCCCAAAAAAAGATGGGCGAATTTTTAATATTAAAATGTTTTTCTTTTAATTTAATAAATTAGCGCATATTTTATTTTATATATAATTTCCCTTCACTAAATAGCCTGCGTGATTAACCTCTGAAAATTCATAAAACCTAATTTTGCCAACCCGTCGATGGGAAAATCGTCACATTCGCCCTGATTTCTTCCGAGGTGAAATCGCCAAAAAATTATAGTTTTGGAGGATAAATGAAGATGATTCACCCAAATTTATGGTAGATAGGTTTAAAATTTGGTATTTCGCCCCTAGTTATGGATTTTTGGGTAAATTTGTTTTAGTTCATCCTTGATTTGCAGGCCCTAGATGTTCATGCATTGGGTATGGAGTAGCACAAGATTTGGGTCTTCTATCATTAGAAATGTATGCAAGAACATAGATATGGGTAGTTGGTTGTAGTTAAGAGTGAAGAGTGAAGGAACTGAGCTCTGTTCTGTTTTGTAATATTAATTCTCTAATATCAGATATGCTCCAGTGACCTTTGGCATCTCATTAGTTATTGTAGTTAATAGCTAGCTCCTGCAGCATATTCCCAAAGAAGGAAGGGCCCCTTGCTTTGGGAATATTTCTGCATTTCTTTATTATTATTTTTATACTCTTTCCTGTTCCTTTTCTCAGCATTATGTGTGTTCCTTTTCTTTTTGCTTATGTGTTTTAGCAAGTTATTGATTTGTGATTATTAATTTGCTTATTGATTTCATTGTAGAGCAGAGATTTACATATAGAGAGAATTTCTCCATTGAATTTGAATCTTCATGTGAAAACGGATCGCACAGGTATGCTACATCGATTTCCTTCGAGAGTTTTCCTTACAGGGTCAGCCAGGAGACTGGGTTCATTGATTATGACAAGCTGGAGGTGAAAGCCTTGGATTTCAGGCCTAAGCTTATTATCTGTGGAGGCAGTGCTTATCCCAAGGACTGGGATTATGCTAGGTTCTATGCTATTCATCCATTCTTTGGCTCTTTTTTTATAAAGATCTGTCACATGTTCTATCTTTTCTTGATATTAAAAACACATACTTATTAGATTACATGGCACTAGTTCTGAGAGTGGATGATATTGGTCACACCAAGAAAAAAGATGGTCTCTTAATAGTTAATACAAATGCATACAGTTATGAACTGTTTGAAATTGTTTACTTCATTTTAACTCCATCCATGTTCTAAATAAGTTGAGTCCTCTCTTCTATCTGCAGCTATTGATTTCATGCTATTTTCTATTTCAGGGTGATATTCACAAGCACGGTTGTTGTCATACCAGACATATTAGCCTTATCCTCACCTGGTGACAGAGCATAATCTCGTAGAGAAGGTCCTCAAAATCGAAGTGCAGCTAGTGGTTATGAAGGAGTGCATGGGCTTAAATCTATTGGTGTACGGGATCTCTTGTATCGTCTGGCATTTATTGCCAATTCTATGCAGGTATTATAGGTCTCATTATCCCTTACTGTACTAGATTAGTGATTCTGCATGTAAATCATAACTTTCTCTAGTGGTTTGCTTCAAAGAGTTCTCAATGTTTTTTTATCATCATGTGTAGCTTCATGAAAAGAAAAGAGGTGTTGATTTTAGAGGAGTAAATAAGGATGGTGAGGAGGATGATGCACCCCATTTTACAGTAATATTTGTCCTCAATTTCTAATCTGATTTGTCAGCATCTGGGGGGAATCTTTGGTGAGCTAAAGCATCCGGTTACACCTTTATTCCTGTAATTTATGAAGCTTTCTTTAGCGTGAAATAGTTGTAATCTAATCCTCAGATCCTATGGCCTTGACTTTGTTGCATTTGTTTGGATAGAAATTTTCAATAGCAGAAACCCCAATGACATATCTAGTTGGCTGCAAATGTAGGGCCTATGGCAGTTTCCATTTTCCCATGTTTACTTATTGCATCCCTACTGCTACTTGTTATTAATGCTTCTGGTTGTCATCGTTCTATGTATATAATTTCTATTTCTCCTTTCAACACATGTGGACCTCCTATGCTCATTTTGTATATTTATTGGCTATTTCCTTCAATTTCTAATAGTAGTTGGTGTCCCTGGTGATTTGTTTCTTCTTTAGGCAATGGTGGTTTCTGTGGCTTCTATCGAAGATCATGGATGTTTTCATTTTAAAGAGCTTAGTCTTGATTCAAAGCGTAATTTTAAGTACGATCAATATGTAGAAAATTGTGCCATGAAAATGTTGAATTAATTAGTCTCATTTTTTTTTCAGAAAATGCAGTTTGAGAAGTTATTCATAATAATGAAATCCAAGGAATCAAGTTTCCATTTCACCTTGTTGGGAGTTTTTTCCCCTCTTGAATGGAGTGGAGTTCAACCCTACTTCTTTTCTGTGCAGATTCTGTACCTACATACCTTAAACAAATCCAATGCTTTCCTCGTTTTCTTTCATATCTATCTATCTATCTATATCACACAAAATAATTCCAATCTCTTAAGCTGCGAGCACTATTGTCTGCGACCTTATAAGTTATTCTAGTAGCATCCCTTTCACATTTTAGAAGGAGCATTTCTATTTCTACGTTGTCGCTTTCCTTTGGTTATTATAAGTTTGCCTATGAGAGTAGCAATAGTGTTTTAGTGAAGCAATAGCCCTTTGTAAAATAACAAATTTGAGAGGAGATAAATATTTGCTTGTAAAGAAGCTAGCACTTAACATATATGTCAGGGAATTTTTTTAGTGCATCATGGTTAGGAGCAAAAATTTATTTGATAGGAAGACTTTAAAACTATCCATCAGTTGTACATTGACTTCAGGAAAGGTGACACATTTGTTCTCTTAAACAGTGCATCTATATCCTGCTAATTTCCCTTATTGCTGTTTAAAGTAGTGATGGACCAATATAAACAGTAGAAATCATAGTCTTTATTGCTTGAGTAAAAGAAAGGAAATTGTGAAGAAGAATTGTGAGTCAAAAACAATGGAGGAAAGAGGAGGAATATAGGAATCTACTAGGTCATGACCACAGATGGCACAAGTGAAAAATTTAATAGTATATTAAATGTTGCTAGCATAGGAAAGGGACCCTGGACCATAATGACTATGTCCATTTAAAAACATGGAAGAAATAGGAGGAATATATGAATCTATTAGGTTATGATTCATTTCTCCACAGTGAAAATTTGGCATAAATCATTGTGTAGAAATTATTCATAATGAGGAATATGGTCATTACTAGAATAGGAGAAATGACCATAATTACTATGCTCCCTACCAGGATTTATTGTAGACGTGACACTTATTGAAGTTGCTTAGAGATCGAGGGGCCAAATGATTTGGATCATAGATGGGAAACATTGATTATTAAAATAGGAATGTTTACTCCACAATCATTCATTAAATGCTAATGTTATAATTTTTCTTATCAATAAAAGGCATTGTATTATTGAGCCTAGAATTACATCAGCTTTCCCATTTAGCAAGAAATTGTATACTAGACCACTATATACTTATCCACTAGTAGGATGACAAATCGAACCTTTATGCCATAGTTGTAGGCTGGGTGTGGCCAAAAATTTCCAGGAAAACAAGATACATGAGTTATAGGGATAGGTTAAAAAGTGATGACCACCATTTGATCACAAATTGAAATATGTTTCTATTGATTGGGGTCATGTAGTACATTGCAAAACTATTGTATACCTTTTGCATCAGATTTGTTGTACCATCATAAGGGGAATAATTGTCATGAATAATTTTAGCTAGATCATTCTTGTCTGACAGCTGCCATGCAACCCAGTCATTTAGAATTCTCATAAATACATTGGAGTTAGCTCAAGTGCCATAAATATATAAATGAAAATCAAATATCATGAAACATACAAACTACCATCTGTGATTTTGGAAATATAACTGAAACTATTGAATTTCCATTGGTATCAAGACCACAAAGGTAAACAAAATATACAACACAAAATAACTAGGATTTACCTACTTGTCAAGACTCAAGAGTTGCATCAAGATTCAAAAGATGATGAAAGACATGATGTCCATGCTCCAACAAATGTTGAATTAAGCCCAAAATGCTTCCACTCCTGTGTCACTACCAGCCTTTAAATTTGGCACAAAACATAACCGACTTTTATGGTACCATAAATGCTTAAATTTGGCACAAAACATAACACACTTTTATAGGAAAACAAGGACCAAGATACATATGGTTAACAGACATGGGGGAAATGGAGATGCATCGTTTTATGATGAGGACTGCTTAGAAAGGAGGCGTTCCTATAAAGAGGATGAAAATGACCCATGTTTTTCCCTCTACATTAACTACGCTCACTCACATTTCCCTTCAGCTATGAAAGAAGCAGTTATCCCTAAGGTACGCATAAAGAGCATGGGATGTGTCCTTAGTTTTCCTGTTTTGTCTCGTTTGATGCATCTTGTGCTTGATGAGGAAGCTTAAGCAAAGTTGGTACATTTTATTATATCATCATTATCTCTTTTGATTGCAAATGCTCAGGTGCTTTACTGTTTGTTCTCTTCCTCAGAATCCAGGATCATATATTACAATTGATAATATGAGTGTATTCAACACACCGAGGAAATTTGGTAGGTCTCTGGAACAACAATCCTCCTCCAAAAACACATGTAGAAAATTGCAATCTAGAGGAGAAGTTGCAGATTCTGTAAAAGATAACCATGATAATTTGAATGCAATTGACTGGAATATGAACTTAATTCCAGCTGCCAATGGCATTGTCAATGATTCCACGGGTGGAGACAATCAACATATGATCACAACATAAAAAGGAAGGACAATGCTTGACAGTCTCTATAGTGTAGCTGATGGGTATTCAGTTAGAAGCAATTTAGAAAAGGGAGATCTGCAAAATAGTTTTGAATGGTCAGAAAGTGTGCATAGAACTGATTCTTTGTCACCTGCTTCAAGCGCTGTTTTTGAGGAGATGTTAGATAATGAGGAAGATTACCAGAGCACAGGCTTGGCTGAGTTAGAAAAACAAGCTTATAAGATAGATGATAAGAAAGAAAATTGCTTACCAGCTAATTTCAATTCGTTTGAAGGTTCAACTGATTCTTGCAAAGGGCAAGAGACAAAAACATTTTGTAAATGTTGGAGAAGAGCATTGTGCTTTATGGAATCCATTCTGGGAGTCTCCTTGTGTGTTGGTTGTTCCTACAATTATGGTGGTTGTCAATTTTTTTAGCAAGCAAGAGGAATACCATGTCATGGTTCCCACCTAGGAAATTCTATTCTATGGTCATTTAAAATTAGTAATTTACAAATATTATCGACTTAGTATGCAACCATTGCTTAAATGGGAGTATAGAATTTGAATCATCTTGCTTTTGTATTTCCCTTATTCATCAGGCTTTCTTCCATATATTTCATTGCAGAGCAGATTATGATAAAGCATAATTCCATTTATGCACAGTAGGAGGATGAAACATGGAAATATTTCTGCTGCTAGAATGATGTGCGAGTTATGAGGATTTTTATCCCTTGAATATAAAAAAAAACTATTGTGAGGTCTCATTTTATATAAATTACTCAAATCAAGAGTGGTGCCCAAGTCACTAGCCCATATTACAAATTTAACAACTCTAGATTTATCATACAATAATGTGGTCAGTGAAATTCCTAGGGAGATTGCAACAAGTAAAAAGCTTCAAGGTCTGGCATTGGCATATAATAAACTGAATGGCACTATTCTACTAGATCTTGGAGACCTCAATAGTTTGGTGAAGATGAATCTTACGGGTAACAGATTACATGGGAAGATTCCTGATACAATTGGAAAGTTAAATGGGATTTCTCACCTTGATGTGAGCAATAATGAGCTCTCGGGTGAATCGCCTAGATCTCTTGCAAACTTGGTCAACATCGTTGGTATGTATGTACAACAAAACAGGTTATCTGGTGGCATTGTTGGCTTGCTTTCAAAGAGAACAGTCTGGCATCAGATCAAGACACTGAATTTGAGTTTAAATTCATTTAGTGGAGAAATTCCAAGATCCCTTGCCAATCTCTCTTGTCTAACCTACTTGGATATTCATAGCAATGAATTTACAGGTTCCATTGCTATAGAGCTTGGTAGTCTTTCACACCTTATATACTTGGAAATTTCTAATAATTATCTGACAGGAGCAGTCCTTGATGAATTGTGTGACCTTATGGATCTTAACTTCTTCAATCTGTCGGATAATTTGCTGGAAGGAGCTATTCCTGAGGGTGGTGGATGTAGTAATTTTACAGCTTCTTCATTTGTTAGAAACAAGGGTGTGTGTGGAAATTTGATAGGCCATAATTGCAATCTTAGTCCAAAACAACAACCTCATCTATTAAGGACTGGGGTGATTATTGGGATCACAATAGGAAGCACCCTTTTTGTGCTCGACCTAATTTTTGCTTTAAGAAAATGGAAAATGTTAAAGCAAGAGGCTTTCCCTAAGGTGGATGAGAAGAGAAAATTGAACCCAGCCATTGAACCTAAGGTGGATTAGCTCAATTAATTGCCACCAATGTTGCTGGGAATTTGTCTTGTTCTGTGCTAGTGGGTGCTGTGTTTGAATCTAGTGAGGCACACACTAGTCTATACCGACAGGTTTACCAGGAATGACATCCATGAATGTGGGGAAGCATCGCTTGGGTTTCCAGGTGAGGTTTACCTTGGACAATAAAATAGATTGTAACCATTTTATTGAATACTTTTCAAAGAATTTATCCATTTTTTAATCTTGCTATGTATTTGTTCCAGAATTGAAGAAGTAATACTGTAATTCACAAAATTCTGGAGGTAATTCTTAAATCAACAAGGACGAATGTACATTCTCCTTATTTTCATACATGCTTCATTTCTATCATTTCCTTAATAACCTTATCTCTAATATCTAACATCATCACATTTTGACAAGACTTATCCAAAGGTTTCCCCTGAGCAAAAATCTATCTCAGCCTACCTGAAACTTTCTTATGTTTCCAGGATTCTACTTTCCATTCTTCTTTCTATTTGAGACATAAAAATACTAAAAGATTTGAGTGAGTTCGTTATGTTGTATGGTTATGTTATATATTCTTTTGTGCTTTGCTAAAATTTCGATGGTTATTTGGTGAGTAGGTTGAAGTTGATTGAACCTTGAATTTTTATTTTAAATTCATTGCCTGATATCAGTTTATACTTTGTGGTTGATTTAGTGTAAGGTCTATAGCAGTAGTATTGCAAGTTGATTAGTGCATTTTAGGCATAATTTTACAGGTTCAGTAGTGTCTGTGGTCTTCTAACCTGCATACATTTTGTCTCATT
Source organism: Pseudotsuga menziesii (assembly GCA_001517045.1). Classification (NCBI taxonomy): domain Eukaryota; kingdom Viridiplantae; phylum Streptophyta; class Pinopsida; order Pinales; family Pinaceae; genus Pseudotsuga; species Pseudotsuga menziesii. The sequence continues at coordinate 757,568 of LPNX010599792.1, read as the reverse complement.
TATGTTATGAGTGGAGCTTGAAATTGTCTCATATTACATAGTTCAACATATGTCAACTAGTCTGTGTTGTATAAAAGTAATTTAGGTTGTCCATTAAAATTGGTAACATGTCTGTATTTGTGTTTGCTCATAGTTAACTCATTTATAATATTCTAATTTCTAAGTATGAACATGAGATGTGCTTTCTTTATCATAACTTTTTTATATATACTGCCATTGCTAACATTTTTATATTTGCAGTCTTTATCAAGACATTGATACTGATGTTCTAGATTGTTGATATTCTAATGGGACTAATGTGAGACTATTTATGCTCTTATAAAACAGGTTAAAATAGCACAAATGGAGTATCAGCTACCGCGGTTGACACGAATGTGGACTCATCCTGAAAGGTAGGCAGGAGGCATGGTGAAAGGGATGGGTGAAAAAAAAATTGAAGCAGATAAGTGTATCTTACGTGATAGGGTATGTGATGATCATAAAATAAACATCATCTGTATTAAGTTTGGAGCTTTGGTTCTAAATGGAAGTTGTATTGGGTTCTTAGCATCCTTTCCATTGTTTATATAGTGAAGCATTTAGATGGACTGGTTATCTCTATATCTGGGCTATAACCATTGTAGATGTTGTATGTGTCATAGCTTGTGTTGAGATTCCTTCATCCATCCATCTATCCATCCATGTCTATATGTGCATATGCATATCTGCCTTTTAATTTATGTGGCTTCAGTACTTTTTTACAAAAGTCAAGGATATGGAAGAATCTCAATAAAAAGAAAACAAGTTACAAAAAATTGAACAGAATGATTAGGCCTCTTTAGAAACAAGAAAAATGTCCAAATTGGTATATATTTGTACACTATATGTATCCTGTACACACTTTCTTTTTGTACATTGTGATTAAACATGGATCTGGCAATGACTCTACATAGTTTCCATATATTTACAACTTTTTTTCACTTGAAGCATTGTAATTACTCTGAAACATAACCGATTTCATGTCTGGGACATTGCAGCTAATAGCATGCATAATGCAGATAAAACAATAAGTTGAAATTGAAGCTTGGTTAACTTATTGAGGTTCTTAATTTCATATTCACTATATTTTCTAAAATTTACTTTACACAAGTGGGGCTTTTACCAAAGGGTGTTGGTTCACTAGTGAGGTTGGGAAATTTTTAATTATCCACCATGGTTTCATTCTTGCTATACTGTACCCCAATCACATATCTTGAGTTTGAAATATGGGAGGTGTTACCCCCCATATTGTATGGGTATCCATGTGTGATTCTGCTCACACTCTTCTGGGGTTGACAATGTCATGATGGTGGTGATTGAAGGAAAATCTAGGCATTCTAGTGCAAGAGAAGGTATGAGGTGATCTGAAGCAAAGTTTGAGTCCAATACAGCATCCTAACTGTGACAAAAGAGGTCATTTTTCAAATCTAGGTGCATTGTGTGCCCTAGATCAGCAGTAGCAGCCTCAAAACTCAGTTCTGGGCACTTTTTAGACCTCCAACCAGCAATAAAGGGCTATGGACAACCTTGTTCATAATTTTGGGCAATTATGTGGGAAACCAGCAGTCAAAAGGGACAGAATAGTCCTAAAACAACCTGAGGATCAACCCTAGATCAATTCTAGGTTTACTCCTAGTCAGTTTAGGCAATGCTCTAGGCATGAACAGCTGGCTAGGAGCCCTAAACTTCAAATTTGGGCACATCCTGGGATTTAAAATCAATTCTCAGCTCTATTTGACCTCCTAATCAGTAGTAATCTGATTCTGGGTAGATTTATTGGTGAGAACATCCCTAAACCTTTAAATATGGGAAAATTTTATGGGTATAAATGACAGTAAAATAGCAGTAAGATGCAAAATCCCAAGTCTGGGCACAATCTGTGTGAAGAAAAGTAGCATAAAAGTGTCCCTAGGCATGTTGTAGCAGCAAAGACACATCTCTTGGCGTCAATTTAGCGGTAGTAATTCATCATTATTAGTTCTAGGTGGCTCACATGGCATATTATGTTGTTTTTCGAGCACTATAGGGTGACGTTTTGTAGGTTTTGGTCCAGCAAGGTTGTTTGTACTTTCTTTGGGGGGCGATCCACCTTATATTCCTATTTCAAGAGGTTTGTGCACCATTTTTGGCATAATTAGGGTCCAATCTAGGAAATAAAACTCACAAGTGAAGAAGTATGGCAGCATTGATGTGTTATAGAAGCTCCTCTATCTATCACTTGTGACTTGAGGCTTAGAAGTGCTGATCCTATCCACATAAATCTGTTGAATTTTAGCATTAGCATAAATACTTAAATTTTTTTGCAAATTAGCTTAAACAAATGACAAGTGCAGTAAAAATTTTATTGTGAAAAATTGAAAAACAAAAATATGCAGCAATATTTATTGTCAATTTTAAATGTAATTCCAACTTCTAGTAATATGAAACATTGTGTCTGGTTTTCTAGGTATACTGAATTTGGAGGTGCATCTCCTCATAGACCAGTGGAAGATTTGGCCTTTGTAGTATGGATGATCTAGTCACTTTGAAATATTTGGTTACAAAGGTCAGTGCATCTATAGTATGTGTAGAAGAAATAGATCCTTTAACTAAGTGGCATCTTCCTAAATTGTATATTTCAGAAATGTATAAATTATCTCATTTTTCTTGCATGCCAAAACACGCTTATATTTTTTATAATGAGTTATCTATTGAAGATACCCATTTAGACCATCATTATTTATAGTTCATTAATAAGAACGATATCCAGTCATATAAATTCAAAGGTTTCAAGTATACCCGTTTAGACCATCATTATTTATAGTTCATTAAGAAGAAATATATCATGTCATATAAATCAAAGGTTTCAAGTTCTTGAATCTTGGTTGTGTACAAATTGATATCACTCCTTTGTTTTGAATCGGCCTTAATGCTTTTATATAGCATAGCTTATGGAATACCAACATTTAAACTTTCTTGATGTAGTTCTTGATACCATGCAAGCCTCCTTGCATGATGGTCTTGTTTATCTATTTGTTTATCCTAATTTTGTTGCATCTCTATTTTTCCTTGCATTCACTCTTCTAGACAGAGAGCCCCTTGACTACTAGATCCTTACAATGGTTCACTTCTTCTGTATTTCCTAGGGGATATTCATATGCCTTCATCTCTGTCAGTAACATATCCAAATTTGTATAAAGGCCATATCCAAAATATTCTTGTAGTTTGTCATGTACACTCTTCCCTTTAATAATTCCATATACATCTTAAAACTTCAAGTTTTTATTCTAGCAAAATGCAATCATATTTTCATAATCTTGTTTGGGATATAAATCCCCTTTACCATCCTAAGGGGATGGGAGACCTTGACTTACAATATTGTCAAAGATGGATTTGAATGAATTTGCATCCCTTTTTAGTTGGGTTGCTTTTCCCTGTTTTATTTGAGATATATTCATTTTATTAATCAAATTAGAGACATCCATGTTGGTCTTTTTGTATATATTATTGCCAATGCTTTCAACTCCTCATTGGTTCTAGTGTTCAGGATGTCTATGATATATTTGGAAATATCTGGAGGTTTTTTCCAACTAAGCCAATGTACTCTTGATATCTTTCATAGTAGTAGAAGATAGGGTCACTCATATTCAACAATAGTGAAATAGATCCAATGCTTGGTGAGGGTGATGGCTATTTGATCCCAAACCAAGTGTTTTTCTCCTTTTAAAAGGGGATTCCATATGAGCTTATTTATAACATGATCTACTTATTTTTGCAACTTGATGTTGGTCTCATGTAAGTCAATGATGGTAGAGTGTATTTTTTGTGCCAAATCTCTTAGGAGCCCTCCCTCATCTTCATTTTTCGTAAGTATTCTTTAACCTTGCTAAGTTCTAATTTATTGAAGGTCATATCTCATAAAATGTTTGCAAGCTAATCATTTAGATAGACTAAAGATGATGAATGGAGTGCAGTTCCCTTTGCAGATATTAAATTATAATTATCCAATTTTAGATCATTGGATTCTTTCTCCAATATTTATACTTTCTCTTTGTATTCCTAAACAAATTTTACCATTTGGTCCTTCTCCTCTTTGGATTCCAATATATCTGATGTATGAACATGTTATTTTTTTAGGACTTTCAATTTATTATTTAGAGATTGGATTCCATTATCCTTTTCCTTTAATAAGTTTTGCACAGGAGTGGGGTTTTATGGGTCTAATCCCCACTCTACTACCTTATACTCCATGAGCTCAGTAATTTTCAATTACTTGGACTTGTTAGAGACCTTATCATGCTTGAGTCATCTATATATCATGTGAGCTGTATGCTGCAACTTGTTTACATTCATGGTTGATATGAGAACGTCCCTAAAGATAATCTCCCTAGTATTCCTATTCCACTATATGTTATCAGTGGGATGCATTGAGGTCATTGATGTACTTAGTGGCCTTATACTTGTCAACAATGTTATTTCCTTCTGTGCATGTTAGCTATAGTATTATCATATTAAAAGCCCCATGTTTTAAATCTATAGTAGACAACAACCTAGAATGCTCTCTTGTATAAATTTATAACTTATGAAATAAATCTTTATTTAGATGAAAATTATTAGTTCTGATTTGGGAATATAATCTATTTGTGCCAAAAATTGTTTCCAAGGCTAAAGAAACAAGCCAACACAATCTCAAATAAAACTCAATAAAGTAATGTAGGTTTTAGGTTTTCTGGAATGTTTGCTTGGTTGTAAACTTTGGGAACAAGCAGGGAATACACTCATGAGCAAAATAATAACTAAATCATAAGCAAAAGAATACAAAGATGCATAATATAGTAAACAAGATCCAACATAACACAATGTTGAAGTTCACTCATAAAATACAAGCATTACCAGCATATAAACATAAACCAGTAATGAATATATCATTTAAGCAACTAAACAAGCTGAACAATGAAGCCAACATAGAAAGTGAAGGGTTAAAAGTGTCATATATCTCATAATTTTATCATCAAATGCATACAAGAGTTTTGATACTTAGCTCATGAATAAGTCTAAAGACCTCCTGAAACTCTCCCAAAATCGAACCTCCATTCTGTCTTTCTAACCTCTCTAAATACTACTTTTTACAAAATCATTTAAGGATCAAACCCTAACTTCCCTTAACTAATTCGATGGGATAAAGTAAAATTTACAATATTACAAAATATGACATTTTCCAAAAATAGTAAACAACTAACTAATATGTTTCTCAAAAAGAGATAACAAAAAACTTATTCAATAACTAACTCATAAGTCCTTTGCTGCCTCAGCTAGCAAAGCTATACCATCTAGTGCCTGAACTTTCTTCCTAGCTTGCCTCTACTCCTCTTCCATGTCAGCTATCCTTTTGGTGAGCTCCTCATTTTTCTACTGCAAGTCCTTGACTGTCTTTTTCAACTCTGTGCATTGCAAGTCAGTGGTTCTTTTTCTCTTTAAAGCCTCTTTAGATACTACTGTCAGTTCCTAAAAATGTTCATTAATATCCTGTAGATATTCTCTAAGCCTTCTATTTTCCATCATCAGCCCCTCATTGATCTCTTGCATGTAGTTCATCTGCTGTTTGTACTGCTTAATAGTTTTCTACAAGTTTTCCTTATTTGAATCAAATGACCTTTCTGTCATGATCTCCTGTTCATAACTGGGCATCCAAGGTATGTCAAACTTCTTAAAAATGTCTGTATCTTTGTTTAACAGGTTCGTGGAAATATTAGGAATATTAGGGTCTTCCAGAATACTTGATTCTTTAAGTATGAGTTCATCTTCCCATCCTAGATCTTCAACATGAGGTTCTTCAGCTTTTTTTGCTTGCTGTTGCTCTAAAATTTCATTTCTTATTTCAAGAAATATGGCAGACAGTTTTGGCTTGGGCTGGCTTAAATCCTTTACTGACTGTGATGATCCTTTTACTTTTTTAGGATGAGAAGATGAAGTTTTTGTAGCTGCTGTTTTCTTTCTTCTAATGCTCATTTCATCAATTTCTGGTTCTTCATCTGAGGAAATATCATCCAGGACAGTCACTTTTTGGGTATTCAATCTAGGATTGAGCAGCTTCTTCATATTCAGCCTTAGCTTATTCGTTGGCCTGGTTTTAGGCCTCCAATATGGGGCTATCACTTCAATCCTGCTCTTCTTTCTCCTATGTCTCACTGTTTTATTTTCCAGAGTGGAAAACTCCTTGCATGAATCAACCATAACTTCAGTTTTAGCCATGGGCTGATCCTCTTCTAACAAATACCCCTCATCATCTGACAAAATGGTAATGGGACTCTTTTGTTGGGTATGAAACTCCTCTTCATGTATGACAACCTCTTCTGTAACAACAGCTTTAACTTCATTGGAAACTTCTGCTTGTGTCAAATGTTTCGAAGGCTACACTTTCTCTTCTGTAAACAATGAATACTTGCCTTTAATACCAGCTGAGGACATTTTAGATGCATTGACCTCTTTTAATGGCTCTGATGCTTCTTCAAACTTAACTTCTTCATTAACATTAGTATTGACCTTCTGAACCAATTTCCTCACTAGCACCTTTCCTTTGTCTGCCTATTTTTTGGGCTGCTGATCATCTTGTTTAACTTGAAAGCCAGACCAGAAGAGAAAGAAATCCCAGGTCTTTCCTTCAGTCTGTAAGACAGTGCTAATGATCAATTTAATCATGACATGATGAAAAATGGATTGAGAAGTATGGTCCATATGCCCCTTAACTCTGTTAGACATTTTTTGCAAGCTTTTGAATAAGAAGAATGGAAGGCTCATTTTGGACACTCCAACCATGTGCTGTAGAAATCTAAAGTGGTACTTAAAAACATAAGCATATCTTCCCTCACATGTTATATAGCTCTGCAGGATTCTGATGGGTTCCACCCACTCACTTTTGAAGTTTTGTATCAATATGCCCTTGCTCCAATCTGGGGTGACATTAGGTAGTAGATATTTCTGTGCATCAAATGTGAATGACAGCTTTTTAAACCACTTTTCACCTTCATCCCTAATCCCTGTAGCCTCTGCCACTAGCTCCATTGTCAATCTGAATTTTAAAGTGTCAAAAACCACCATATCTTGATTGTAGCATTGTGCAAACTTACAGGATACCTCAGTATTATATCCATCTATTGTTCTGAAAAACTCCAGCCAACCAGCCTGCTGAAAAAGTTCTACACAGCCTGGGAATTTTTCCATCCAACCTACATCAGTAGGCTCAACTCTATTCACCTTGCCACTCTTACCCATTTGTCTTCAATAGCTGGAAATTGTGTGACTTTAGGGTTCAATTGATGACTTAATAGATGTTGTTTCTTCTCCAAACCTCTTAGGTTTCAATAAATTTCCTTCCTTTATCCTTCCTGAATGATCCTTTCAGTTTACTAATACAGGTTAGGTTTTATCACAGATATAAGTAGTCTAGTTCATTCAGAGCACTTCAGCCTCTTCACTGCAACTGATTATGAAACCTAGTTATCAATCAATTTGTTTGTTCAAATGAATGACCATCTCCAGCATGCATAATAAATATGTGTAATAATACCAAAATTAACTCTCAAACCCTTCTGGTACCAGCTTATGAACAATTTCTGCACAATAATACTTTGCAAATATGATTTCTGCTACAAGTTTCTCAAATTAACTGAAAAACTGTTGATGAAAACTAGGTTTTATGCACACTGCTCATTCAAATATCACACCTTCTTTGGACTGTGTAAAGAGAACCATGTTATGCAATGATAAGGAAAACAACTTCGTGCTCTCTTCATTTTTCTATTTCAATTTAACTTCAACACCGAGCTAACCAGCTTTCTAGCATGCACCAAAACTAGGTCTTCAGTCTATCTCAAATGTTCGGCTCCTTTATTACATCTTGCACAAGTAGAAGGCTTATTTATGAAGTTTGAACATCATAAAATGCGCAATTTTTTCACATCATCGAACTTTCAAACTTTGACAGGGTCATATTCACATGAAAACTGATATTTTTCACCTAATACCTCAACAATACTCTTAATCTCCTTATTTCTTAGACAAACGTATTGTTTAAAGCATATATTAACATCTGGCTTAATCAATTTTGATAAATCAGCATTTACCAAGAAAGCCCCAAATTAGGCAGACATGAACCAGTCATTGTGGAATACCTTTTTTACACGCTGCTGCAGATGCTCTAAATCGTGGTCTAAGTTGTCATATCATCCACCTTAGATATACAAGAGTCCTTCAACGTTCAATTTGACTGCATGTGGCGGAATCAAGAAGTCCTAATTTCCTGTGAAGCCATAAAAACCTCCTCTCTGTTCTACAACGACAATGTCCGGTTTTTCAGTAGCTATGGTTGCTCCACTAAGTCCTCCATCCTCGAATATGCATGTAAGTAACAACCCATCTTCACCTAAAGCTCAGTTTTAGCCGCTACCTGTCATGATGACTCGCGTTCTGGTAATGATGACCACGATCCCTTCTATGATATAAAACCATCTGTCCTCATGATGCTCACTAAATCCACACATATCACAAAACCCTCAAATCAAGCGATTAGTCACCCACAATTCGTAATCATGCAAAAATTTGGCTAAAAAAATCGGAGAAACTAACAGTCGCGATATTCTTGTAGTGCTCCTTTGTTATTTTTTCACACTTACGCTACAAGAATAAATTTAACTCTATTTTGGCGCTGTTTTACAACTTTTTTCCATTTTGTATGAAATTTAAAAGCTATTTGAATGATGACTATACTCAGAATATGATTTGTGAGTCCACTATTCAACATGATGACCTTTTAAAACCCTTCAATAATCTATGGGATCAAAAAATAAAACAAAAATTCTAAAGGAAAAAGCCCAAAATTTCACTTGAAAACTAAAAATCTCTTAAAGGAAGCAAAAAAAAAAACAAACTAAAGCAAATGAGTAACTTGGAATAAAATGCAAATCAAACAAAAATTGAAGAAACAAATTACCGACTTAACATCTAAAGCAAATGAGTAACTTGGAATAAAATGCAAATCAAACAAAAATTGAAGAAACAAATTACTGACTTAACATAATCCAAACAATATAGAACTAAATCTAGGAGATTGGGCTGAACATGTTCCCTATTGGTAGGATGAATATTTTCCATGGGGCCATTAAGTTGTTCTGAAGCCATCAATGGTAATTGATGGTATTTTCGATGAATATGTATATCTCTGTGCTTTATGGGAAATGATACTCTAGATTGCAAATCAACCTTGGTATTCTTGGAATTAGGTTTACCATGTTCTATTTCTTCTGTATTCACATCAAAGGATATCTTAGTTATCTACCTTTTATCTCTTACATATTTTTTAATTGGGTTGGGTACCACCTGTTATTTTTCTTAAGTGATTAATTGCCACATATTTTTTGTACCTCTTCCCAACTCTCCAGGTTGGTAATTGTGTTCAATTGTTGATGAGGATGGTGTATATATTCATACAACTTTAATTTTTTCCTCTTTTTCAATACAAACCCATGTGGTTCATAAATCCACTTAGTTCCAAGGGATATTTAGGTTTCCAAGCATGTCTTCCATAATGGATTGAGCTATTATGGAATTGACTATAAATTGAGCAAAATCCTTAGGTAGTTTAAAAGTAATTACACTTGTTTTTTACAAAGTGAATCTCGACAAAGTCAAATATCTACCTGAGATACTCTAAAGCAAACAACCAGGGGTTTAAAAAAGAAGAAATTTGATAGGGTTGGACTTCAAATACATAAATCTTAATCTCTCAGAAAATAATCAATCCCCTATTGATGAGTTGGGACTCACCTGAAGAATATTTATGCATTTTAAAAACAATATAGGTGCAGAACAACTATACAATAAGTTGTACATGAAAGAAATGGCATTGTTTACAAATTCAATAACATCCTCATTTGTGGGTTGGACTTTCACAATCTTTAGTTCAGACTACTAGAAGTGATATACAAGATGGTACATAATCATGTGCAATAGGTATGGCTAATATTCAAAGAATTTTATGGTTGAGAAACTATTTAATTGGGCATGCATAATCTCAGATAGGTAGAAGGAAAAATCTAATCAGACAGTGAACACTCTAGATAGAGGAAAAATGGAAACTAGCATATGAAATATAGTTTCATCCATGACCTTGTCATGATTGTACCCCAAGACATGACATGACATTATCATTGTGACTTGAGCCAATTATGAGAAAAAAAATTACTTGTAGGGGAGAGGAACCATGTGTAATTCTACTCCTGGAGGAAATAATGACCTAATATATTGCTCCTTTTATTCTTGGCCTAGCTCTTAGAACTTGATATAGAATATTATGGTACCATATCCTATATGAACTCCCCAATGATAGGGCATATGATGGTGCTATATCTATCCATTATTGCTCTCTTTTCTTATGAGTTCAATTCAACGCACCGGTAAACCATTTGAGGAAACATATGCATTGTAGGAATGTCAACCAGGGGAAGACATGATTCACAAATTTATATAAATTCTTTACAATTTTTGAATCAATATTGGGAATTCCTCATGGATTGTTGTACAATCATAATCTCTAGCACAAGATTGATCAATTCAACCTTTTTGTCGACTAGGTGTTTGTCTTGCACATAGGGCTTTCTTGGAGTATTTGAAATAGAGGATATAGGTGTGGAAGCAATTAGAAACAAGAGGAAAGGGAAATTCATGGTAATAATGCTATATTTATTAGGTTTAGCACCAGTTATAGAGGTGAGGAATGAATAATGTTCTTTGAGCTACTAGTAACAATGAGAAATTTTTAAGATGGGAGGGATTTAAATCATGGTATTCAAGTATTATTGCATTGAATTGAGGGAACATGTAGTGAAAGTATAATGGATAAGAGGAAATGCAGTAGGGATTAATTAATCATTGACCATTTAGATCAAGTTGGTGGGATTAATTAATTAATCTCTAGCAAAGCCCAACACTTGGTATGCTTTTGACTGCCCGTTGGATGCACATATTCTATGTTGGTTGTCATTGCTTGTGTATTGGATGTTTACCTTGCTTTCTCCTTCTTAGCCCCCATAAGCCTTCATCTTCACAGGTCTATAGAACAGATGAAATATAGGATTATGTAGACTGGTTTTGCACTTTAAGTCTTTTGCAAGAGGCATTTTTTCTACTTCAAGGTTTTCATCTCTGCTTTGAGCCGAGTAGTGTCTTTGAAGTGCTTATGTACATGGATTTTTGTTGGTGGTAAATACGAGCTTTAATGTCAATTATTTAAGAAGTTGTAGAATATGATTTATTTTGCATTGTGTGACTATATATCCTGCTTCTGTCAGATGTTTAGCTCATTGCTTTTGTGCTCTACACCTTTGAGTTATATCCTTTGTTCCTAACATAGGCTGGTTGGCAGTTTATTATTTAGCACAAATCAATATTTTTGTTTTTGTTTATATTTCCTGTCGATTCTGCAGTGATATGTTCTTCAATTGCTAATTATTTTCCCTTCTTTTCCCATACACCATCCCTTCCTAGCCAACCTAGCCATCACAACCAGTACAGAAAAATCGAATAAAGAAAGAAAAAGGAAAAAGAAAAAGAAAAAAGAAGGATACATCCATTGTATGGCCATTCTATCTCACACAGAACAAGATCTACTGGATTGATTATTTACATTGTTTGATTCAGGTCAGCCAAGAAACATGGCAATGGCATCAATGGAAACCATGCAAGAGCAATTAGACATGATTGCAATGGCCAGAAATATTAGCCTTCCTCAGAAAAGGGGCTGAGAAGATGAAATTGGTGCTGGATTAACAGATAACAAATGGCCAGGATGGGACTGCACAAATTTGACATACTTGAGATTATGGTGAGTATTGACTGTTGACACTCTGTTAACAGAATTCATAAGAGCATTGAGACTAGCGAGTATTGATTTGTCAATACTCTGTCAAGGAAAATCGTAAAAACATTAAGGTAAGTATTCATCTCAGAGCTAGACTTGACGTACAAGGGAGTGTTGGGAGTCATACACAAGAGTGTGGAAACTATGGTTTGGAGGTCTTATGCACAAGGGGAGGGTTTGTGATGGGCATAATTTTCTGGGTCAAAATTTAGAAACGAAGGTCTCCAACAAAATTTGCCCCTTGGCCTCTAAGTTCTCAAAGAATGAATAAAAAAACTCTTGCTCAATGGCTTAGTGAAAATCTTCCAATTATGCAATGAGAGCAAGCTAATAGAGCATTGACCATTGTCCTAAATCCATCGATCCTACATATAGGGTCATCATTCAAAGTGATTTGGAGTGAGCAAGATTTCCAGAATGAAACAATATTTGACCTTTCAATGGCTTAATTTCCTTTAAAGAGTGGTCAATGAAGAACACTAGTAAAGTAGGGCATGTAGGATCCTTTTTCCCATCTTGCACAATCTTGAGAAGGAGATCTTAGGGTTACTTGATCCATTATAAGAGTCATATTTTGGTGTTTGATCCATAATAAGAGTCAGAATCAATCAGGTCCTAAATTTAAAGAAGAGAGTTCAGTTTAAAAGGTGTTTGAGCAAGACCATGTGTTGCAGTCCAATAACTGTGAACATCAGAGTGACAATCGATAGTGTTATGGACGCATATCATACTTATATTTTAGTGTTATGCACGTTAGCACTTACCGAGGGGCACAACTTTGGGTGCAATATCACAATTTATTTTGACACAGTTTTACTGAAGTGGATAGAGATCTCAACAAGTGGTTATGAGCAGAAGCTCACAGTCATAAGAAATTGTCACACCTTTTCTATGTCTTTTCATCTTCTTGACTATTGTACACTAATGTATTGTTGAGATATGAACAAATGAGATCTACAATGCTTCATATTCATCATGTTGTATTTATATTCCTTTCTCATTTTGTAATGGGGTTGAGTGATGGTAGTAGTACAACTGATTCAATTACATTGGATCTCTGGAGTTTGTAGAAATTGATGGATTGTAGTTGCTGATAAAAGCTTCAATTCTGTTCATATCTTTCTTGTACATAATTTTTTGTTTAATGAAAATTTGGAGTTGATATTTTCTTCAATTTTTTTTTGCCTATTGTGTGGATTCATTTTCCAAGACTGTTTGATTACTTCAATATTTGCTTGCCATTTTATATTGGTTGTGTATGCAGGATTATATATTGCAGTTGTTGCACTTATTTCCACTAGGAATAATTTGGGATCATATTGGTATTATACTTTTAGAGCATTTGTTTCACATGTAGTTGTTGATTCGCTACACAATTTATGGGCAATATTTGCTCTCAGACAAAGAAGGAAATGGAGGATGAATTGCAAAGTTGTGTTGGAATGGTTGAAGACAAAGTTGCTACTCTAAACTTAAAATTTGGGCCTATGGATGGTAAATTAATGAATATAGCCCATCTATGTTAGAATTTAACAACTTCTATAACAAGATGATAGGCTACTGTTCAATAGCAATTGTTTGATAGCAATCTAGGCAAGAAATGAATTACTTCTCAAGGAGGCTCGATGCTAAATCTAGGTTCCTCTTTCAAAGTGAAACCCAAACTGAAAATTTCACTCTACGACCGGTCAGGTGGAGGCTTTGGACTTGATAATTGCCCAAGGAAGTTAGATCCCCCTTTTTCAAAGTGCAACAATTTCCAAATGATGACAAAGTTGTATTTGAAAAACTTTGCATGCCTAGGCAAGCTTTGCTGTGGTGGGAGGATTTATGTGAGTGTGCAGGCTGTGAATTGAGACATATTTAAAGCCTCAATGAATAAAAAATTATACCCCCTTAATTATTGGAAGCTCTTAACAACAAGAGCTGCAATACCTGATTTAAAAATCCAATCAATTGGTAGATGCCTATATGTTATATAGCATTTAACTCAGATTGATGCATGAAGAAGCCGAATTGGTGGTCAAGTTAAATTAGTAGAAGCTAATAAAGGTTGGAAGAAGATTAATAGTGTTGTTGTTTCTAATGCCAAGCATGGTGCAAAAATGAATCCATTTAGTGGGACTGCACAAATGAAGCCATTTAGTGGGACTGTGAGTTCTGTGCACTGTCTTTTAACTTGTGTGAGCAGTGAGGCTATGTGGGCATGGCAGTGTGAGGGAGACCATGTGAGGGAGAGTTGAGACCTTTGGCCTGTGACTCCCAGATGTTGTGAAACATAATTCTTGCTACTGGATGCTATGGACTATTGGAATTGTAGAAACCTTGCTGTTGGATATTTATTGTTGTGGCCATAGTTAAAAGTTAAAACTTAATACCTCTAGTAGTTTCCATAGTCTCTTGTTGGATATTGTGGGTACAGTGAATAGTAAATACTTAATTATTTTCTGCTGCTGGACAATAAATACCTCAAACATTTACTATTACGTGGATGTTGGTTGTGATGTTGCAACTGGGAGAAAATACTCAGAACAGGGTCTAGCACTACTAGAAGAAAATGCTCAGAACAGGACACTTCTAGACTTGTTCTCTTGCTATTGTGTGCTGGATATTAGCAGTTGGGTGTGATTTTGTCAATTGGATAAGCTTAAATTGATGTTATGTAATAGTTTTAATGGTTAACGTTTCAATTCTCATATTTTAAATCTTTTTAGTATTTGGGCTGGCCTCCTATGTTGGAGACTTCAATGTTCCATAGATTTTGTGGGGTGATTCCACATGTCCCCTTGGATGTGTTCCCTTTCTCCCAAATTTGCATATCCCAAAAACTTGGTGGAACATTGGTGCTTTTTTTCCTTGGAAATAAATCCTTGGGAAACGTTTGGGCACTTGCCCCCATTTTGATTATGGTACCCAATCTAAAACTGGTGGTGTAGACTTTGTGTGCTTAACTAACCTTGTGGTAATCTAACAGCTGATTGGCACACAATATGTACATTAAGCATATAATGAAAGTAACACATTAAGAATATGATGAAGGTAACAAAAACAATTATGATAAGATAAGATTATTTTATTAATGTCCAACAAATGATCCCAAAAGTAGGTCAATAGGACTGTGCCGTACCATTATAACAATAAAAAGTGGGATCCAAAAAGTAGCTCCTATAAAAAGCTAAAATCTAACAATACAAAGTGGGATCTCAAAAGAAGCTCCTATAAAAAGCTAAAAGCTAACAATACAAAGTGGGATCCCAAAAGTAGCTCCTATAAAAAGCTAAAAGCAGAACTCAAACCTAACCCCAACTCCATATATGAATTTGAGGTTATGTTTTAGGTAAAATTAGATTCTACAATATACTTTTTTGTTGTAACATTGATGATTTGAGCTACATTACCTTCATGCGGCTTATTTTAAGATTGATGGTTTGATATTTATCTCTTACATTGTCTCTTGCTTGTATCTGATAGGAAATGACGCTAGAATTTGAGAAAGGTAGGCCAAGGAGCTATCTCTTCACATAGATAGTTTCCTAACATTAAATGATAAATAACTAGTTTGACAACACTTTCACTAATAAAGAACGGGCTCATTCAAGTACACGAAACCATGTTGGTGTTTAGCACAAATATCTTAACAAATTTTTATGGTTTGTTTATTACTTTTATTTGAAGCATTTTGTCGATTTTTGAAGTTTGTGTGTATTTTGGTTAAATATTGTGTTAATTCCTTTGAATGATTCTAGTTCTCATTCGATGCTTGATTTAACCCTTTGTTGTATCTTGAATCAAGGTTGGTTTTAGGATTTGAGAAAATATTCTTTTATTAACTTGTAGTTGCATGAATTAATTTTCTTCAGTTTTTCAATTCTTTTATGCTGACTGTATATTTTATTTGTAAATACTTATCGTTATTCAAAAAAATAAACGAGCTCTACATATCTAAGAGAAGAGAAAAATGGTCTATGCACTAGGTTCCTATGCATTGATCATAGGATACCTATTGGCGCAAGACGAGCATTCATCTAATGCACTAATCAATTGGCATAATTACAATGCATAATTGTATTAGCCTCCATGACTATAATTGGCTAGTGGAGGCCAAGATCAAGCATAATGTATGATTCTATGAGTTTATCAGTTTGTTAAGATTCAGGTCCCCACATGTCCATTGGACCATTAAGGATGAGATAACAAGTGGAGTCCCCACTTGCCCTGAATCTAGTCAATGCAGTTGTGGTTCACTGACACCTTCCTGTTGTGACTTGTGAGTCTACATGTTCTGTTGTTGATGATGTGATTCATGTTATTTGACTAATGTTGTTATTCTTTTATTTTGACAATATTCTATAAATCAATGAAAGATTCACGAGTTTTTACAATTTTTTATAATGAAGTTAAATATTCGCCAAGTTTTTACAACATTATATAATAAAATGAAAGATTCACCAAATTTTTTATATATACATATTATATTATTAATAAAATCGCCTTCAAATTTTCTTATATATCGGAGAGATTCACCCAATTTTTATACATATAAATCTAGAGGGGGTTGTTAAAATCATCCCTGGAACTATTGTTAGTACTACTGATGTGCTTGTCGCTCCTACATATAATTCACATATAAGCTTCTTTAGAAACATAGACATTAACACATATATACATACATAAAACATAAAAATAAATGAAATTAATTAATTACTTAAAACTAAACATTTAATATCAAAACTAGAAAACTAGAAAAGTGCATTTAATGTTTAAATAAATGAAATTAATTAATTAATTAAAGTGCATTAATTCATTGTATATAACCATACACACCACCACGGTGTGCACCGTTATATATCACTCACAAATTATTGAAAAAATAAGAATTTAAACACCTTTTTTTCACTAGAGAGTGCTCTTATATACATTTTCCAGAAAAAAAATAGCAGTTCCTTGATATTCATTAGAATTAAAGGTAACGAGATACACATCTATGATACTAAGTATCATATCCAGTCAAAATCCACAAATAGTGCTCAAAACCCACAAATGGAGCACAATACTCACTGTAACGCTCCCAAACATCCCAAGGTCAAGCGACGAACACAATTTCTTTTTATTTTTTATTTTTTAAGCTAATACCACATGTCCCTTGTTGAACAACATAACATGACATCACCTAAATGTTCAAAACAAAGAATGATATTTAATATCTACTTAATAAATAGATTATTTAAAAATCATGCAAAATTAATTGATTATGAATATAAATGTAAATATTTTTTAAAATAACATGTAACACTTGATTAATAGCTAACTCTATTTTATTAATATTTATAAAGATTATAAGATTACCCTAAAGCTATATATTATATCACAAGAAAAATATACCAATTTCTATAATACTCATTTTAACATTTAACCTTGCATACAACATAAACCTCCTATTTTAGAAGCACCCTATATATTATACCATCGGAATAGAATATACTAAAAGTCATGAACTTATAATTTCAGAATAGAAATAAACAAAAGTCATAGACTTTATATATAAATTCAGAATAGAAATAAACTAAAATTTCATAAACTTTATATATAAATTCAGAATAGCAATATTAACTAAAAATTCATAAACTTTAAATTCATGAACTTTAATCTTACTACATTTAACAAACCAAGTAAAAATACAACTTGTTCGTCGAACTTAAATTCTGAACATTTCTTTCTATTATCAATATTGCTATTAATAAATTGATGAAATTATTCCAAGCCCTTTGTTTGTTTGTTTTTTATAAATATAGAAGCTATTCAAATTATTTTGTATAAAATCCATACACAGGTGGGTTGATGAGAAGGTTAAGATAGTCATTGCAAGAAATCAGCCACCAATCAAGGACAAAAGTGTAATTTAAAGGAAACTACATAACCATTGCAGTTTGCTAATTGGAAGTAAGAAAGTGGGACTGTTATTAAAATTTAAATATATAAACAATAAAAAGATTAAGCATTGTTCAAGCATGCATCCAATAGGCATGAATTATTTTCAGAATGGAAAAAGCCATGCATTGAATCATATATTGACGTTTAAAAGCATTTTCTTCAAATGAATTAAACTAATTACTTAGATTTTAAAATGCCCTAAAATCAGAATCTGGGTCTTTGTGGGAATGCTATTCTCGTAAGATGTGGCTGGGCTTTTATAAAATTTGTTATCAGTGAATCAAATCAATCAATGAATAAATCCCCGTAATATGTATCCTCCACGCATTCATAAGACCGCTCCAGTAAACGCACGCGCTATTTAATTCCTGTATTCTATACGCCACTATAAAATTTAATTTATGTGTGACTCCTCCATGTGTAGCTCTATATGGGGCTATAGTATTCTGGAGACTAGAGATCGTAATTCCAAATCTGGTGGATTTTTATATGGCTCGTTGCTCTACTCACACTGTTTTTGTTATAGAGGGACTTCAAAGTAAATGATCCCAGGTATAAATGAAGAATCGGCAAAATTAAATATAGTGCATGATGTACGTGTTTCACGTAAAAAAATTTAAAAAAAAATTAAAGATATAAATTGGTATTTTGCAATACAGGCAGCACTGTCTTTTTGACTGTGCCCATTGACATATGGATTGTGCTATATTTGGAGCGGTTGCTTACTACTTGTATAACCATAAAGGATTCTTGATTTATTTGGAATCGCATCCTCTTTTCCATTATATGCTTAAAATCTAATGTCCAGAAACCAAAAGAGCAATGTTTTGGGTAAGAAAAACAAAACCTTAGAAAGTTCTATGTCTTGAATGAGGCCCTGGTAAAGGTAGAAAAGTATCAACAATAAAGGTTATTAAACAGAAAATGGATGTAAGGCCTGTCCAGAACAACACAGGACAGTACAGATCACATCGTCAACCTAATGTGGGAGTGGGATTACAGCTATAAGGATTTCAAGGCACATTTGATAGATCCAGAAACAATAACCACTCAGGATCTACAGGACAACACTTTATATGCCGAACAATATCACCGCACAAAACCATAAAAAATCCATTATTATTTGTTTCATTACTATTTGCTTCATGCCGAAAAGGAAAACACAGATCTACAATTAAATTACATATCTGGATCTAAAATAAAATACAAATCCAAATCTATAATGAAATACAAACAGATCTAAGCACAAATCCAGATCTACAATAAAATACAAACAGATATGGTATACCAATCCAGGTCTATAATAAAATACAATACAAATCTATAATGAAATACAAACAGATCTAAAGCACAATCCAGATCTACAATAAAATACAACAGATATAAAATATAATTTCGGATCTGTAATAAAATACAAATCCAAGTCATGGATATTCAACAAATGCATTTCGGAAATCGAAATCATAATAACAATTTAACAATCCATAAAAACCTGAGTTTCGTTGTGTAGGCTCTGGCCAAGCTCTATCCGAGGATGTCGTACCATGATCTCTGTCGGGTTCCCATGAAATTTGATTGATTTCGAATCACAAGAGACCCACTGGTTGACCTCCCTACCATTCCAATGGGTACTCTCTTTCCCCAAGGACCCCCGAGCTGAATGGGGTTGCAGGAAGAAGTACCCAAGCACGATCAGAGTGTGTAGATTCATTAAGGGCCTCCCAACCCTATTCACACCTGATGAACCAAACTCTCTACATTCACCATCCGCCTTTGCATTCTCTCATCCGTCCAATATTAGGGCAAAAAAAAATCCCCTACCCAAACCTTGCTCATTTATTTATATCGTTTTTGAGATTTATGCATAATGTAAATTTTTTTATTTTAATTTTATTCTTATTTTGAATTCATTTTTGTTTTATTTCAACGGATATTTTGTCATATTCATTTATGTAATGTCATATGCATTTATGTAGTCTACTAATTTAGTCTTTCTTTACTTAACTGTTCCTAAATTTCATTTATATGATTCCTAGATTTTTGTTTTTGATTTGCTATTTTTGTGTGTGCAATGTGTTTATATTTAGAATTTACTTTATCTTCTTTTATTTTGTTTATGATGATTTTTTTTTCTTTTTATTTATTTATTTTTATTTCATAAGGTTGCACTTTCCATTACTTTATTTCCAATTCATGAGTTTATTGTTTAGTTATTACTTATTTACAAACTTACAGTTTAATAATTTCTTTTGTTTCTCCAGGTGATATCAAGGGTGCCATGACCGTCTTCATGCCCTTCAAATATCCCACTTTCAGTGGTGGGGAGTTAGTGCGATGGCTGAGACCATGTTAACTCAGTCCAATCCACGCTGTAGAGAGACTCATGGTTACTAAGGAATAAGGTCAACACCTCATTGGGCGCCCCTCAGTTAATCCTCGTGACTGACCGAGTCTGCGGCCTATCCTCACGACAACATGCCTATTGCAGGTAAAATCCTCTCTTGCTTTTCAACTTGCCACATGGAAAATATGTGCTAACCATACTGGTACTTTCTTCCGTACAACCCCATCATCCTTTTGTGGATCGATTGGAAACCATGATCATGTGCCTGCACACATGAAAACCATGTGCATTAATTGTACTACACAATTTAATCAAAATATTATTAAAATAAATTATATCACCTGATATTCTATTTATACTCAAACCGAAATTCATGTGGCATTGACACCACCTTGTATCATTGCACATTTGGGTCCCTGTTACACTAGAAAATTGTCAAAGCATCTACCAATATATTGTAAGAAATGAAAATTGTTTTTATATTTCATTCACACATTATAAGATCAATCATATCGCATTATATAAATCTATCTACCAATATCCATTCATTCATAAGCAACCATTGTGACACAACAATCAATACATATATAAGTCATTTTATTCATCGTATTTAACCGGGTCATTTACGATAAAATGCCCTCAAATAATAATATAGTTGAGTAATAAAATAGTCTAACAAAATGGGGCACTACATACACCGCCTCTTCAAGAAACTTCATCCCGAAGTTTTCAAAACAAGTAAGGAATCTGCTGCTGCATTTCAGATGCATCCTCCCAAGTAGCTGAGTTAGAACTATAGCTATCCCACTGGAACTTTACCTGGTCGACTAATCGATGCTGAAGCTGTGGAGTTCGTTGGTCCAGTATATGGATTGGTTCGGCCATCAAGATCCCATCATCCGATATCTACCAGTTACTCAAATTTATAACATGAGAAGGATCTGAAATATAATGACACAAAATAGAAACATGAAAAACATTATGCATACGACTCAATGATGATGGCAATGCAAGATGATAGGCAACTGGTCCCAACTTCTCAAGTATCACAAACGGCCCTACAAATCGCAATGATAATTTATCTCCCTTCCCAAATTTAATTGAGCTCTTTTGTGGCCTAACCCGTAGGAATACTTTATCACCTACTTCATAACTCTAATCGATTCTATGTGCATCTGCATAGCTCTTTTGTCAATCATGTGCTTCCTTTAACTGTGCACGAATAGTTGTCATTTGTTCTTCCATCTCTTGAATCAATTCTGGTCCTACAAGAACTCCATCTTCCAGACGATCCCAACTTAACGGGGTTCTACATGGCCTCCCATATAAGAATTCAAACGGTGCCATCTTAATAGAGCTTTGATAACTATTGTTGTAAGCAAACTCTACCAATGGTAGATATTCCTCCCAACACTTTTGTTGATCCATCACATACATACGTAACATGTCTTCCAAGACTTGGTTCACCCTTTCTGTCTGGCCATCTGTCTCAGGGTGATATGATGTACTAAAATTTAGCCTTGTCCCCAAAGCGCCTTAGAAACTTGTCCAAAATATTCCAGTGAATACTGGCCCTCTATCTGAAATTATCTTGCGAGGTACACCATGTAACATCACAACTTCATTTATAAATACTCTTTCAATCTCTGGTGCTTGATAGGTAGTATTTACAAGTACAAAATGCGCACTCTTAGTTAAGGTATCTACGACCACAAAAATAGAGTCATGTCTTCTTGCTGTCATTGGTAACCCAACAATAAAATCCATTGATATAACTTCCCATTTTGATTCTAGGATTACATGTGGTTGTAGTAATCTCGCGGGATGCCTATGCTCAGCCTTGACCAATTGACATTCTAGGCACCTTGCCACAAAGCTAACTACATCCTTCTTCATTCCACTCCAATAAAATAATGGTTTTAAATCTACGTACATCTTCTTAACCCCAGGATGTGCCATATACACAGCCGTGTGAGCCTATGACAAGATCAAATATTGAACTTCTTCATTGGATGGTACATAAATTCTCTTGTTATATCGCAATAATCCATCTTCCTCAATCACATACCCTTCATACTTTGGGTTCTTCAATATCTCATTTTCTAACTCGTTCTTAACCTCTCTATACCACTCATCTTCCAATTGTAATTTCAATATATTTTCTTGTAAATTTGTTTTTAAGGGCACTAGGGAAAAGATACGATGCCTTCGACTTAGAGCATCCACCACCTTATTCATCATCCCCTTGATGTATGATATTTCAAAATCATATTTTCTCATTAATTCAGGCCACCTCCTCTATCTAGCATTGAGGTCTCTTTGGGTAAAAATATATTGTAACCCATGGTGATCTGTCTTTAACTCAAATTTCCTTCCTATCAGATAATGTCTCCATAGACGCAAAGCATAAATCATAGCGGCAAGCTCTAAATCATGCATTGCATAGTTCTCCTCATGAGGTCTAATTTTCCTTGAAGAGTAAGCTATCACCCTACCTTCTTGCATAAAAACACCTCCTAGACCTTCTTTCGATGCATCAATACACACTAAGAATTCTTTATCCATATCTGGTACCTTAAGAACTGGAGCCTTCGTCAACAACTACTTAAGCCTTGCGAATGCCTCCTCACATTGTTCTATCCATATGAATTTCTTGTTCTTCTTCTGTAACTCCGTAATTGGGCTTGCAATTTTTTAGAATCCTTCTACAAATCTTCTATAATACCCTGCTAATCCAATAAAACTGCACACCTCATGTACATTTTTTGGTGCTGGCCATTCAAGAATGGCCTCAATCTTTGCGGGATCCACCGCTATACCATCCCCAGTTATAACATGTCCTAAATAATTAATCTTTGGCTAGAAGAAGGAACACTTTGATAGTTTGGCGTATAGCTTGCGCTCTCTCAAACACTGCAACACAAGTCTTAAATGCTCTTCATGCTCTTCTTGCGTCCTTGAGTAAATAAGGATATCATCTAAAAACACTTGCACAAATTTATCCAAGAAGTCTTTGAATACACTATTCATCAAGTTCATGAAAACTCCAGGTGCATTCGTCAACCCAAATGGTACTACAACAAACTCGAAATGTCCATATCGAGTTTTAAATGCAGTCTTTGGTATGTCTTCTTCTTTGATTCTTATTTGATGGTATCCCGACCTTAGATCTATTTTCAAAAATATTGTTGCCCCTTTCATCTGATCAAACAGATCATCAATTCTTGGTAAGGGATATTGATTCCTTATGGTTGCTTTATTCAATTGACGATAGTCAATGCAAAGTCTCCATGAACCATCCTTCTTCTTCACGAATATCACCGGTGCTCCCCAAGGTGATATACTAGGGCAAATGAAACCTAAATCTAAAAGCTCTTGAAGTTGTATCTGCAATTCTTGTAACTTGGGTGTTGTCATAGGATAGGGTACTCTATATATAGGTTCATTTCCTGGCTTAAGTTCGATAGTGAACTCAATCTCCCTCTTAGGTGGTAATCCAGGTAATTCTTCAGGGAATACATCTGTAAATGGGGATAGTATGGGGTGTTGGCTTACATCGACACTATCTTTCTTGTTATTCATCACTACCACCGCATACAACTCACATCCCTTACACATGCTCTTTTTTAATTGCAATGCTGAAATAAACCTTAATGATACCCCTCTTTTAGTCCCTATTAGGATTCTCTTATGCCTGAAATCATCTATGAATATAATCTTTTTCTCCTTACAGTCTAACATAGCTGAATGGGTTTCTAACCAATCGATCCCTAAGATAACATCATAGGATCCTAATGCCGTAGCATAAAGGGATACTTTTGTAACACACATGCCCAAGTCTACTTCACAATCCTTGACCAATTCTCCTACTATTTGGGTGATACCTGATGCCATTTCGACTATGTTGAAATATCCTTGCTTGATTTCCATCACCTTACATCTAGATAATGCTTTATAAGAAATAAAACTTTCAGTTGCTCCTGGGTCTACTAAAAGAGAAAATTTCATACCATTTATTTTACCTGTCGCCTCTAGCATGGTGGACTGATGTTTTGCCTGGCGGTTGTTGACTGCGGCATGGATTCGATGAGCCTTGCCCAAGTCTCCAACTGTAGTTTGTTCCTTTCCTTAACTAAAATCTATCTTGGCTTGCGGACAGTCTCTCTGGAAACGTGGTTCTCCACACGTCCAACACCCCCTTTTTGGGGCTGACCTCTGGATACTCGATGGAGTAAAAGTAGATCCACTGATGTACTGGGGGCATTGCACTATTGGATTTCCACTCTGATTCTGTGACTACACTGGTGGCCTATATGGTGGTCTCTGGCCACCGGGTACACGTCTTTGACTCCCTGTTGTGGGACTCTTAAATGAATTTTGGCATCCGGTTGCTGGTCTCGAAGCACTAGCTGACTGTACTCCTGGTCTTTGTACCACTGCTCTTGAAGATCAAGGTGGTTGAGACTGCCCACCTCCTCCAAGCTCTTCCTTAGCTATGATATCTTTTTGCACTGCTTCGTGCAAGGTATGTGGCATCAAAATACGTACTTTTTCCCTGATGTTGAATTTGATCCCATGCACAAATTTATTTACTCGCAACTTCTCCATACTCAAATGTGGAGCATACCTCAATAGTTCCATAAATTTAGCTTCATACTCTGGGACTGATCAACCTCCTTGCCTCAAGGAATTGAATTCATTCAACTGTCTTTCAATAAAATCTTCAGATAGGTAACGTTCTTGAAAACGTTCTTCAAATATTTCCCAAGAGACCTCTGTTATTTCAATTCCAAGTTGCGGCAACAAGGTCTTCCACCATAGCAGTGCGCTTCCCTTCAGTTGCAATATCGCCATGCGCACTTTCATGTTTGAGGTATAATCACGTAATGCAGAGCACATGGACATGTTCTCAAGCCAAGCCTCGGCTGCAATGCCATCAGGTGCGCCCCAAAATTCTGGAAATTTCACTTTCTCAAGTTCTTTTTGAGCATTTTCCTTCAATGGTTGCCGAGATCCTTCTGCAAGTGCTATGGCATCTCTATTCTCTCGGTCTATCCGACTAATCAATGCCTCAGACATCCACCAGAATGAACGCATCATATTCATTACTTCACCTACAGGTATATGGGTTGGTTCTTCCACTGCTGGTGGATCACGTGGAGGCGAAGGCTGCAAAGGAGGTGGTGCACCACACCCCCTAGCCCCTCTACCTCTCCTTCCTCTTCTTCCCCTAGCATCCATGCTTCCTGAGTTTGCAAGGTGAATAGTTCATGCATTAGTTTCCAATCACTACATAAAATAATAATAAGAACACAAAAATAACTTAAAGAGAAATGAGCCCAAGGTCCTAGAGTTAGAACTTGGCTCCGATACCATGTGTAATGCTCTCAAACATCCCAAGGTCAAGTGACGAACACAAATTTTTTTTATTTTTTATTTTTTAAGCTAATACCACATGTCCCTTGTCGAACAACATAACATGACATCACCTAAATGTACAAAACAAAGAATGATAAAATATCTACTTAATAAATAAATTATTTAAAAATCATGCAAAATTAATTGATTATGAATATAAATGTAAATATTTTTAAAAATAACGTGTAACACTTGATTAATAGCTAACTCTATTTTATTAAAATTTATAAAGATTATAAGATTACCCTAAATCTATATATTAAATCACAAGAAAAATATACCAATCTCCATAATACTCATTTTAACATTTAACCTTGCATACAACATAAACCTCCTATTTTAGAAGCATCCTATATATTATACCATCGGAATAGAATATACTAAAAGTCATGAACTTATAATTTCATAATAGAAATAAACAAAAGTCATAGACTTTATATATAAATTCAGAATAGAAATAACTAAAAATCATAATCCTTTTTTTTTTAATAAATTCAGAATAGAAATAAACTAAAATTTCATAAAATTTATATATAAATTCAGAATAGTAATAACTAAAAATTCATAAACTTTAAATTCATGAACTTTAATCTTACTACATTTAATAAACCAAGTAAATATACAACTCGTTCATCAAACTTAAATTCTAAACATTTCTTTCTATTATCAATATTGCTATTAATAAATCGATGAAATTATTCCAAGCCCTTTGTTTGTTTGTTTTTTTTAAATATAGAAGCTATTCGAATTATTTTGTATAAAATCCATACACAGGTGGGTTGACGAGAAGGTTAAGATAGTCGTTGCAAGAAATCAGCCACCAGTCAAGGACAAAAGTGTAATTTCAAGGAAACTACATAACAATTGCAGTTTGCTAATTGAAAGCAAGAAAGTGAGACTGTTATTAAAATTTAAATATATAAACAATAAAAAGATTAAGCATTGTTCAAGCATGCATCCAATAGGCATGAATTAATTTCAGAATGGAAAAAGCCATGCATTGAATCATATATTGACGTTTAAAAGGATTTTCTTCAAATGAATTAAACTAATTACTTAGATTTTAAAATTCCCTAAAATCAGAATCTGGGTCTTTGTGGGAATGCTATTCTCGTAAGATGTGGCTAGGCTTTTATAAAATTTGTTATCAGTGAATCAAATCAATCAATGAATAACTCCCCGTAATATGTATCCTCCACGCATGCATAAGACCGCTCCAGTAAAGGTACGCACTCTTTAATTCCTGTATTCTATATGCCATTATACAGTTTAATTTATGTGTGACTCCTCCATGTGTAGCTCTATATGGGGCTGTACTATTCTGGAGACTAGAGATCATAATTCCAAATCTAGTGGATTTTTATATGGCTCATTGCTCTACTCACACTGTTTTTGTTATGGAGGGACTTCAAAGTAAATGATCCCAAGTATAAATGAAGAATTGACAAAATTAAATATAGTGCATGGTGTACGTGTTTCAGGTAAAAAAATAAAAAAAAATTAAAGATATAAATTGGTATTTTGCAATACAGGCAACACTGTCTTTTTGAATGCGCCCATTGACATATGGATTGTGCTATATTTGGAGCGGTTGCTTACTACTTGTATATACATAAAGGATTCTTGATTTATTTGCAATCGCATCCTCTTTTCCATTATATGCTTAAAATCTAATGTGTAGAAACCAAAAGAGAAACGTTTTGGGTAAGAAGAACAGAACCTTAGAAAGGTCTATGTCTTGAATGAGGCCCTAGTAAAGGTAGAAAAGTATCAACAATAAAGGTTATTAAACAGAAAATGGATGTGAGGCCTATCCATAACAACACAGGACAATACAGATCACATCGTCAACCTAATGTGGGAGTGGGATTACAGCTATAAGGATTTCAAGGCACATTTGATAGATCCAGAAACAATAACCGCTCAGGATCTATAGGACAACACTTTATATGCCAAACAATATCACCGCACAAAACCATAACAAATACATTATTATTTGTTTCATTATTATCTGCTTCATGTCGAAAAGGAAAACACAGATCTACAATTAAATTACAGATCCAAATCTAAAATAAAATACAAATCCAAATCTATAATGAAATACAAACATATCTAAGCACAAATCCAGATCTACAATAAAATACAAACAGATCTGGTATACAAATCCAGGTCTATAATAAAATACAATACAAATCTATAATGAAATACAAACAGATCTAAAGCACAATCCATATCTACAATAAAATAAAATAGATCTAAAATATAATTTCGGATCTGTAATAAAATACAAATCCAAGTCATGGATCTTCAACAAATGCATTTCGGCAATCGAAATCATAATAACAATTTAACAATCCACAAAAACCTGAGTTTCGTTGTGCAGGCTTTGGCCAAGCTCTATCCGAGGATGTTGCACCACGATCTCTGTTGGGTTCCCATGAACATTGATCGATTTCCGAACACAAGAGACCCACCGGTTGACCTCCCTACCATTCCAATGGGTACTCTCCTTCCCCAAGGTCCCTCAAGCTCAATGGGGTTGGAGGAAGAAGTACCCAAGCACGATCAGAGTTTGTAGATTCACTAAGGGCCTCCCAACCCTATTCACACCTGATGAACCAAACTCTCTACAGTCACCATCCACCTCTGCATTCTCTCATCTGTCCAATATTAGGGCAAAAAAACATCCCCTACCCAAACCTTGGCCCTTTATTTATATCGTTTTTGAGATTTAGGAATAATGTAAATTTTTATTTTTTTTTATTTTTATTCTTATTTTGAATTGATTTTTTTTTTATTTCAACGGATCTTTTGTCATATTCATTTATGTAATGTCATATGCATTTATGTAGTCTACTAATTTAGTTTTTCTATACTTAACCGTTCCTAAATTTCATTTATATGATTCCTAGATTTTTGCTTTTGATTTGCTATTTTTGTGTGTGCAATGTGTTTATATTTAGAATTTACTTTACCTTCTTTTATTTTGTTTATGATGATTTTGTTTTTCTTTTTATTTATTTATTTTTATTTCATAAGGTTGCACTTTCCATTACTTTATTTCCAAGTCATGAGTTTATTGTTTAGTTATTACTTATTTACAAACTTACAGTTTAATAATTTCTTTTGTTTCTCCAGGTGATATCAAGGGTTCCATGACCGTCTTCATGCCCTTCAAATATCCCACTTTCAGTGGTGGGGAGTTAGTGCGATGGCTGAGACCATGTTAACTCAGTCCAATCCACGCTGTAGAGAGACTCATGGTTACTGAGGAATAAGGTCAACACCTCATTGTGTGCCCTTCAGTTAATCCTCGTGAGTGACCGAGTCCGCGGCCTATCCTCATGACAACATGCCTCTTGCAGGTAAAATCCTGTCTCGCTTTTCAACCTGCCACATGGAAAATATGTGCTAACCATACTGGTACTTTCTTCCGTACAACCCCATCATCCTTTTGTGGATCGATTGGAAACCATGATCATGTGCCCGCACACATGAAAACCATGTGCATTAATCGTACTACACAATTTAATAAAAATATTATTAAAATAAATTATATCACCTGATATTTTGTTTATACTCAAACCGAAATTCATGTCGCATTGACACCACCTTGTATCATTGCGCATTTGGGTCCCTGTCACACTAGAAAATTGTCAACGCATCTACCAATATATTGTAAGAAATGAAAATTGTTTATATATTTCATTCACACATTATGAGATCAATCATATCGCATTATATAAATCTATCTACCAATATCCATTCATTCATAAGCAACCATTGTGACACAACAATCAATACATATATAAGTCATTTTATTCATCGTAATTAACCGGGTCATTTACGATAAAATGCCCTCAAATAATAATATAGTTGAGTAATAAAAGAGTCTAACAAAATGGGGCACTACATGCAACCCCTCTTCAAGAAACTTCATCCCGAAGTTTTCAAAACAAGTAAGGAAACTGTTGCTGCATTTCAGATGCATCCTCCCAAGTAGCTGAGTTAGAACTATAGCTATCCCACTGGACCTTTACCTGGTCGACTAATCGACACCGAAGTTGTCAATTTCATCGGTCCAGTATTTGGATCGGTTCGGCCATCAAGACCCCATCATCCGATATCTGCAAGTTACTCAAATTTATAACATGAGAAGGATCTGAAATATAATGACGCAAAATAGAAACATGAAAAACATTATGCATACGACTCAATGATGATGGCAATGCAAGACGATAGGAAACCGGTCCCAACTTCTCAAGTATCAAAAATGGTCCTACAAATCATGGTGATAATTTAGCTCCCTTCCCAAATTTAATTGAGCTCTTTTGTGGCCTAACCCGTAGGAATACTTTATCACCTACTTCATAACTCTGATCGATTCTATGTGCATCTGCATAGCTCTTTTGTCTATCCTGTGCTTCCTTTAACCGTGCACGAATAGTTGTCAATTGTTGTTCCATCTCTTGAATCAATTCTGGTCCTACAAGAACTCTATCTTCCAGGCGATCCCAACTTAAAGGGGTTCTACATGGCCTCCCATATAAGAATTCAAACAGTGCCATCTTAATAGAGCTTTGATAACTATTGTTGTAAGCAAACTCTACCAATGGTAGATATTCCTCCCAACGATTTTGTTGATCCATCACATACATAGGTAACATGTCTTCCAAGACTTGGTTCACCCTTTCTGTCTGGCCATCCGTCTCAGGGTGATATGATGTACTAAAATTTAGCCTTGTCCCCAAAGCGCCTTGGAAACTTGTCCAAAATCTTCCAGTGAATACTGGCCCTCTATCTGAAATTATCTTGCGAGGTACACCATGTAACCTCACAACTTCTTTTATAAATACTGTTGCAATATCTAGTGCTTGATAGCTAGTCTTTACAAGTACAAAATGCGCACTCTTAGTTAAGGTATCTACGACCACAAAAATAGAGTCATGTCTTCTTGTTGTCAATGGTAACCCAACAATAAAATCCATTGATATAACTTCCCATTTTGATTCTGGGATTACATGTGGTTGTAGTAATCCCGGGGGATGCCTATGCTCAGCCTTGACCAATTGACATTCTAGGCACCTTGCCACAAAGCTAACTACATCCTTCTTCATTCCACTCCAATAAAATAATGGTTTTAAATCTGCGTACATCTTCTTAACCCCAGGATGTGCCATATACACAGCCCTGTGAGCCTCTGACAAGATCAAATATCGAACTTCTTCATTGGATGGTACATAAATTCTCTTTTTATATCGCAATAATCCATCTTCCTCAATCACATACCCTTCATACTTTGGGTTCTTCAATACCTCATTTTCTAACTCGGTCTTAACCTCTCTATACCACTCATCTTCCAATTGTAATTTCAATATCTTTTCCCGTAAATTTGTTTTTAAGGGCACTAGGGAAAAGATATGAGGCCTTCGACTTAGAGAATCCGCCACCTTATTCATCGTCCCCTTGATGTACAATATTTCAAAATCATATTCGCTCATTAATTTAGACCACCTCCTCTGTCTAGCATTGAGGTCGCTTTGGGTAAAAATATATTGTAACCCATGGTGATCTGTCTTTAACTCAAATTTCCTTCCTATTAGATAATGTGTCCATAGACGCAAAGCATAAATCACAGCGGCAAGCTATAAATCATGCGTTGCATAGTTCTCCTCATGAGGTCTAAGTTTCCTTGAAGAGTAAGCTATCACCCTACCTTCTTGCATCAAAACACCTCCTAGACCTTCTTTCGATGCATCAGTATACACTAAGAAGTCTTTATCTATATCTGGTACCTTAAGAACTGGAGTCGTCGTCAACAACTGCTTAAGCCTTGTGGATGCCTCCTCACATCGTTTTGTCCATATGAATTTCTTGTTCTTCTTCTGTAACTCTGTAATTGGGCTTGCAATTTTTGAGAATCCTTCTACAAATCTTCTATAATACCTTGCTAATCCCATGAAACTGCGCACCTCATGTACAATTTTTGGTGCTGGCCATTCAAGAATGGCCTCAATCTTTGCGGGATCCACTACTATACCATCCCCAGTTATAACATGTCCTAAATAATGAATCTTTGGCTGGAAGAAGGAACACTTTGATAGTTTGGCGTATAGTTTGCGCTCTCTCAACAATGCAACACAAGTCTTAAATGCTCTTCATGCTCTTCTTGCGTCCTTGAGTAAATAAGGATATCATCTAAAAACACTTGCACAAATTTATCCAAGTAGTCTTTGAATACACTATTCATCAAGTTCATGAAAACTCCAGGTGCATTCGTCAACCCAAATGGTACTACAACAAAATTGAAATGTCCATATCGAGTTTTAAATGCAGTCTTTGGTATATCTTCTTCTCTGATTCTTAGTTTATGGTATCCTAACCTTAGATCTATTTTCAAAAATATTGTTGCCCCTTTCATCTGATCAAATAGATCATCAATTCTTGGTAAGGGATATTGATTCCTTATGGTTGATTTATTCAATTGACGATAGTCAATGCAAAGTCTCCATGAACCATCCTTCTTCTTCACGAATATCACTGGTGCTCCCCAAGGTGATATACTAGGATGAATGAAACCTAAATCTAAAATCTCTTGAAGTTGTATCCGCAATTCTTGTAACTTGGGTGTTGTCATACGATAGGGTACTCTAGATATAGGTTTGGTTCCTGGCTTAAGTTTGATAGTGAACTCAATGTCCCTCTTTGGGGCCGACCTATGGATACTCGATTGAGTAAAAGTAGATCCACTACTATACTAGGGGCATTGCACGATTGGATTTCCACTTTGATTCTGTGACTGCACTGGTGGCCTATATGGTGGTCTCTGGCCACCGGGTGCATGTCTTTGACTCCCTATTGTGGGACTCTTAAATGAATTTTCGCGTCCGGTTGCTGGTCTTGAAGCACTAGCTGACTGTACTCTTGGTCTCTGTACCACTGCTCCTGAAGATCGAGGTGGTTGAGACTGCCCACCTCCTACAAGCTCTTCCTCAGCTATGATATATTTTTGCACTGCTTCGTGCAAGGTATGTGGCATCAAAATACATACTTTTTCCTTGATGTTGAAGTTGAGCCCGTACACAAATTTATTTACTCGCAACTTCTCCATACTCAAATGTGGAGCATACTGTTGGTAATAACTCTCGATTCATTGTATTACATAGCCAAATGCAAATATTTATACATTACAATGTGGCGGTTGATAACCATCCCTTTCATCTTCCTATGCAT